>JAULKK010015070.1:0-10087 GCA_032355705.1 Rubia peregrina
CTTTTGAGGGATAATATAGTAAAAGTATAAGCTCATTTATTGTCACTTTAGGTAAGAATTGAAGTGTGTCAATTTCTCTGGGACGGACGAAAATAGCAAGTGTGTCAATTTCCCTGGGATGGAGGGAGTATAATTTAAGAAAGTTTGGAAGAGTAAGGATTAAGGAAGAATCTGGGTGTAAATATCATTTTTTGGGGGGTGTTGAGCATAAATAATTGGGGAATTAATGATTCCGGGTCATAAGAAGCTCGCAGGTCATGAGCCCGGGTCATAAAACCTCGCGGGTCAATTTTTCTCACCATTTCCGCACAATTCACGCATTTTTATTACTAAACTTGATGTTTCATTTCCTGCACTTGATGTTTTAATCAAACTTTGTGATGTTTTACAAGAAGTTTTTCCCTACTAAAATCACGTGTTTAGAGTTAAATCTTGATCTTTTATGTGTTTATGTGTTAAAATTTTCACACTTTTCTTATTTTGATACAAGTTTAGGATATTTTACTATCTTAATTTCCAACCCATTTTACCAATCTTTCCTTTTTGTATGATGTGTTACCCTTTTAGCATAGTATCATTTAAGGTTAATATTGACATTTCTTATTTTGGAATATTGTATTGTATTTATTTAATGTATTCTTGATTTTTCAATCGTGTGAATTTATTTTTTAATATTGATGTTTTAATTTTACAATGTCAGTGTCACATTTTGGTGCAAATTTTGATGTTTTAGAAGTCATGTATATTTTTGTTTAATGTGTGCCTTGATGTTTCAATAGTGAATTAATATTGATGTCACATTTTGGTGTAAATTTTGATGTTTTAGAAGTCATGTATATTTTTGTTAAATGTGTGCCTTGATGTTTCAATAGTGAATTAATATTGATGTTGCATTTTGGTGCAAATTTTGATGTTTTAGAAGTCATGTATATTTTTGTTCCATTTGCTCGTTGATGTTTCAATAGTGAATTAATATTAATGTTTAATTTTCTGATATTTGTGTTACATTATGATTTATATTTTGATGTTTTAAAATTTATGTATGGTCAATATTTACCCATTCTAATTTAATACTGTATATCTTTATTGAATTAATTTAATTTTTAACTATTATAATTTGATGCAATTTTTATATTTCATTTGATTTTTTAACTATTCTGGCATGAGTTTTCAATGTTTTCATTTGAAAGGTCAATTATTTTTATTTGATGTTTAGCTAATTAAATTTTGGTGTTTAGTTTTAGTGTTTTTATTTGATGTTCAGTCATTCTAATTTGATGTTTATTTTTTAATATTTTATTTGATGTTTATCTATTTTGATTTGATATTTGTCTATTTTATTTGATGTTTAACTATTTTTATTCGAAGTATATTTTTATTTTTATTTATTTGACCTTTAACTTCTTTTTCCTTTTGAAGAGAATTTTAGTACTTTTATTTGATGTTTAAATAATTTAATTTGAAGGTTTTAATATTTTTATTTAACTTTTAACTACTTTAATTTGATGTTTATACTTTTGTATGTTTATTTTATTTTCAAAATATTTATTTTAATGTTATAGTTTGATGTTTATAGTTAATTATTTATTTTTATGTGTACTTTATATTTTCATTTTTGATGTTCCATTCTTTAAATTTAACTTTTTTATTTTTTTTTGAAAATAAATTTAACTTTTTATTAGTTTCGTTTGATGTTGTAACTATTTTTAATTTTATATTAACAAAAATTACTTCCATCGAACTGGGCCAATTTTTTTATTAGACCCGTTTTCACCCGATCTTTCATCATCTCCGCCCATCGAACTGCAGGCCACTGGATTCTATTCGTTGTTTTCTCCAGAAATATGTGCATGACATTATCTACATAAAAGTGTAATACTACCTGTGTCCCTGATCAACCTTCACAGAATCTTTTTCACGGTTCTCAACAAGCATGTTTGACCGTTAATATGATTAACTACGTATAATAACGACAAATAAAAAAATTGATATTTAGAAACTACTTACTAGGACGAATTCAATAATATCACATACGATAATATTATTGTTTATATCTATTTAAATATGTGGTCAAAGTTTGATAGTCTTGACTGTCAAATCCGGAACATAGGGAGTATTATAATTTTTTGAACGAAGTGCTTATACAACCCTCAATTCTTTGTCAACCCCTGCCAGCCCAGCCCCCGCCAGCCCTGTCCAGCCCCCATCAGGATCCAGCCCTAGTTCCGCCACTGTTCTTTGTTATGTGCAAATATAATCCCAAACTTTTCTGAAAGGGCAGTTGTATCCAGAGTCATAAAAACGAACACTTGTACCCAAATTAAATTAGAAAGAAAAAGCATGTGCTCGGGTATACGTTTACTTACATATATTGGTCGGCCATGGGCATACCTGCATTTTTTAAAAATTGAGAGTTATATTTACACTTTTTCAATAATTGGGGGATCATCTAAGCATTTTACTCTAATTTTTTTATACGATGGCTCGATTAAATTGTTGTCTAAACATAATTTAGCTATCGTACACGGTTCAAATATTATCAAAATACCCTTTCAATTCGAAAATAATGAAAAGCAATCCAAAAAGAATTATAAACCAATCCTGCACTGCATCTAAACGAGCTAACAATATTTTTCATCTAAACGAGTATAATTTTTTTAATGTGAAGCGAAAGTTTTTACTAAATCCAAATATTCCAAAAGATTATTTTTGAATAGGCTCAATTTTAGGGTACCAAATGATTCAAATTAGTATAAAATTATTACAGTACTCATTGTAATTGGAGAAGTATAAAATTATAAAATTTCAGGGTACCAAATTATAAAATTATAAGTGGAGAAGTATAACTCCCTCTGTCCCAACCTATTTTACAGGGCAATCATTATCACGCTGTTCAAGAAACGTGTTTAATCGTTAATATCTTCATTTATATATAATAACGGTAAATAAAAATTTGATATTTGAAAACTACTTGTTACGATGAATTGAACAATACCACATATGATAATATTGTTGCTCATATATCTATTCAAATATGAGGCCAAACTTTGATAGAGAATAGTGTCTGAAAAACAACTATGCAATTTAGGCTGGGATGGAGGGAGTACTAAAATACCAATATTTAAATTAAATATTTTCAATTTGTTTAATAATGATATTTGAAATAAATATATTATATAAAAAATAAAAATAAAAATTTAATAAAATAAAATTTTAGAATAAATAAATAAAATAAACATTTACTAAAATAAAATAGTGAATATATATTTAAATTAAATATTTACTAATGGTATATTTGAAATTCGAAATATTAATATTTAAAATAAAAGTTTACAAAATAATAATATTTAAATAAATATTTTCTAAATAAATATTAATATTTAATATTAATATGTAAAATAAATATTTAATATTAATATTTATAATAAATATTTAAATTAAACATGTACTAAAATATTAAATTAATACTAAAATATTATTATTTATAATAAATATTTATTTTTTAAAAAGGTAGATGACTAGTAGATGATGGGAGACGGTACAAGATGAAAGCAGTTAATATAATCTCTACTGGACAGAGCCAGTGATGGTCAAGAGCTGAAAAGCACCCACAAGAGAGCGACTTAGTGTGGGATTTACAACAAAAAAATTTATAAAAAACCACGCAAGTTGTTAAGTTGAGAATGTGGAAGAAATAGATTAGAAATAAGTGTAATTCAATCATACCAGCACGGTGAAAAATATCCCGAAGCCTTAAGAAGAGACCACCGAGATAGTAGAAACGTCAAATCCAAGAAAATAGTTAAGCCAACCCAAGTCAAACTAGTTGTAATTTTTTTTAGCGATTTTACACTCACTTTTAATTTTTGGCATTGCCACATGAGTCAGTCAGTCACTAAAATAGTTGTCCTTTAAATGATTTGTAATCTCTTGTCCCAGTTCAAACTGCATATTTTTTGTCTTAGTTCAATCTGCATACTTTTTGGTCAACTTTATCAAAACATAGTTGACCATAAATTTTGACCAGTATATAGATACAAATATCATTATGTGAAATATCATTAGATTCCCTACATGATGTTTTTCTAAACATCAAATTTTAATACACTATTATTATGCATAAATAAAGTTATCGTTGGTCAAATATGGTATGAGAAAGTTGACCAAAAAGTGCGCAGTTTGAACGGGGACGAAGGGAGTAAAAGATTCAATAGTTTATTTTGCTGGATCAATAACGTGGCGGTTACAGTTAGAAAGGTTTTTTTTTTGCAACTGATTAACATTGAAGATTCAAAGAGGAAAGCCCGACTAATGATAAGCACTTTGAACCTTAATCCCACGCCACGAGTATTTATTAACTCATATTTCCCATCTGTTACGCGTGAAATTTTAATCTACTCCCTAATCATTTCTTCATCGTGTAAGTTGATTCACTACCCCCGCAGTATTTTTCATTAACTCCTCACAACCTTTTGGGCAAGTTAGGTCATGTTTTTCACCAAGTTAACTGGATTGAATTGATCTTAAAAGCGGGTGTCTCATTTCAACTTGTAATTTAACTATTCATTTAGTTTAGAGGTGTCAATTGGGTGGGATCGAGAAGAAATGTGATAATAAATTAATAAATGAGTAGTTAATGGGACCGGGTATTAAATACCAATGAGCTTTTTAAATTGGGCGGGATGGGAAATGATTATATTAATGCGAAATTTTGAACCCAATGAGTCCCAAATTATTTTAACTCAATGGGAACCCAATTAAATACATACGTAATATTTAACATAAAAATTCACTATAATTCACAAATTATACATATCTAACGCATGTATAAATTATTAGCATAATAGTTAGGTGTTATTAGACAGACCGTCACTCATTCACATGTTTAAATTATATTCTAATCTGCCGTCGGACATGGTACAATTCGTATCCTTTCATTTTATTTCTACAAAACTTAAGACCATAAATGAGCCATGCTGAACACAAACAACAACTATTTCGAATTCAGCTAATTTAAAATATCTCGAGTTCCAACTCAACTCAAACTCATGCAAACCTGTATTCGATCTCGTACAGTATTTGAGCTCGTACAACATTCAATCTCGTACAGTATTCGATCTTTGATCGAGCTCGTACAACATTCGAGCTTGTACAGTATTTGATCATTGATCGAGCTCATACAACATTCAATCTCGTACAAAATTTGAGCTCGTACAACATTCGACCTTGTACAGTATTCGATCTTTAGCCGAGGTTGTACAACATTCGAACTCGTACAACATTCGACCTTGTACAATATTCGATCTTTGACCGAGCTCGTGCAACATTCGAGCTTGTACAGTATTCGATCATTGACCGAGCTCGTACAACATTCGATCTCGTACAAAATTTGAGCTCGTACACCAAGCCAGCTCGTACAATATTTGATCTTTGACTGAGCTCGTACAACATTCAAGCTCGTACATCATTCGAACTCGTACTGTATTCGAGCTCGTACAACATTCGAGCTCGTATAGTATTCGATCTCGTACAACATTCGAGCGTGTACAGTATTCGAGCTCGTACAACATTCGAGCTCATACAGTGCTCGAGCTCGTACATCATTCTAGCTTGAGATAGAGCTCCTACAACATTCTAGCTTGAGATCGAGCTCCTACAGCATTCGAGCTCGTATAGTATTCGAGCTCGAACCCAACTATTATATTGTTCGTTAATCTCGTCGAGTTTATAGAGCCAACATATTATATATTTCATTTTTATTATATATAATATATAATATAATATATTTATTCATGGCTGAATTTCAAGATTGAACTAATTTAATGTCACTAGAGCTCGAGGTGAATCATGATTTTACAGGTTCAATCAAATCAAATCGAGTTTGAAATATTTTAAACGATTTGAGCTCGAAAAAACTCATTTATGGTCGTACGAATTTGATGAAATTTGGAAAATGTAACTATAAAAAGAGTCAGAAAAGAGTAAAAAATATTCACGCTTTAGTGGAGTCTATTACACTAAATAATATATTCATCAAAAGATGAGAAGTGATTGGGTATTAATTGGGTACCCATAATTACCCAATTTTAAATGGGTATATGGAAAGATTGGGATCCCAATCCCATTTTTCTTTGTAACCTAATACTATAAAACTCATTTGATCATAATCCCAAACTAGAAAACAATGGGAATTTCCCATCTCATTAGCTTGTATTTAATGGGTCCCAATGATTATTGGAATTAATTGACCCCTCTAGTTGGAACTGTTGTGGGCTTGGAAGAGCTTGGGCAGTTCAAGAGTTGCATGTCATGGTACGCATGAAATCTCCTTCAGTTATTTTCTTTGTGAAACTAAGTGATCCGTAGAGGTTATTGCTAGCTTAAAATCGCATTGGAATTATCTTGGTGTTTTTGTTGAGTGGTAAGGTTTCTCAGGGGGGTCTTGCATTGTTATAGAGTAAGCAAGTAGCTGTAGATTTAAATTTTATGATGTTTTTATTACTTTGTCTGGGAGTCCGATATGTAGTACTAACTTCTATGGCGAACCTGTTGTGGCCAATCGAAGTGAAGGGTGGCAGAATTTCCAGCAGCTAGTTTATGAGCATATAGCTTCATGGTTATGCTTTGGCGACTTCAATGAGGTACTATCGCAAGAAGAATTTCAAGGAAATCAGCCGAGAGCGGAATGGCAAATTAAATCCTTTAGAGAAGCTTTGAATTTATGTGGATTATTTTGATATGGGATATACAGGACCTGTGTTCACGTGGAACAGACTCTCATCTCGACCAAAAATTAAAAGAGCTAGGCTAAAGGTGGCAACATGCAATCAAAGTTTCCATGATCTTTTCTTGTGATTTATTCTAATCACATGCACATCCAAATTCGGCTCCAGTCCCGTGCCCCATCCACCAAACGTCACAAACTGAGGAAGAAACTCTGCTTTGAGGGTCACTATATCTATACCAGCGATTGTGAGAAAATGATAGAGGAAGCACGGAGTAGCACATCATCATCCTTATCCTTGCCGCAAAAGCTCACCAATTTCTCACTCGGGTTTATGCAGTGGGGGAAAGAGAAGTTTCCCAGTATCCCAAAAAGGCGGGAGGAAGTAAAGAATGCGATTATGAACCTAGAAAGTGGTGTCATCATAGAAAAGGTGAATATTGAAATTGCTGCTTTACATCAAGAGTATGACTTCTTGCAGGATGTGGAAGGTATTAAGTGGAAGCAAAGAGCGAAACTACACTGGTATAAAGAAGGATACATGAACACTACCTTTTTTCACAGATTTACAACGCAGGGGAAAAAGACCAACCATATTGGATTTCTGAAAGATACTAATCAGAAGATGAAAATTGATGAGGGCAATAAGAAACATATAGTTACTGATTACTTTGGAGGCCTCTTTACATCATCATATCCTTCGATGGAAATTACACAACAGGTCCTAGGGTGCATTCATCCTCGGCTTACACTCAACATGGTGGATTCACTCGTGCGGCCCTATACCAATGTAGACGTAGCAAAAGTGATGAAACAAATGCACCCGTGCAAGTCTCCATTTCCTGATGGTATGAGACCTATATTTTTTCAGAAAAACTATTATATTGTTAAGATGATGTTGCTGCATTTTTCTTGAATTTGTGAATAGCTGGATTTTTGAGCCGTCTGTGAACTACACTCACATAGTGCTGATCCCTAAAACTCCGGAGCTAGAATTGATTACTTGGTTCAGACCTATCAGTCTATGCAATATCGTTTACCATCTTGCTTCAAAAGTGGTGGCAAACAAATTGAGACTGATCACCTCAAAGATCATGTCAGAATCACGGTCGACTTTCATACCGGTTAGACTTATTACAGATAACATTCTAACTGCTCATAAGTTTCACCACACCATGAAGAATAGGAGGACGGGATCATTAGGTTATATGAGTATCAAGTTGGATATGAGCAAGGTGATTGATCGTATTTAATGGAAATTTGTCAATTGTACTCTACAAGCAATAGGATTCCCAGAGAGCTTTGTTAGACTTATCCACCAATGCTTATCAATATTCTCTCTCTCTTTCATTGTGAATGGTGGTGAGATGGGTATGTTGCCCCCAAAAGAGGTCTTCGACAAGAAGATCATCTTTCACCCTATCTCTTCATCATATATTTAGAAGTTTTCTCCCGTATTCTCTCTGATTTAATATGTTCTGGAAAAAATCAAAGGGATAGGTGCTTCTAGGTTTGGGCCGAAAATCTCTCACATATTTTTTGCAAATAACACATTTCCCTTTGGCAAAGCAGCGGAACAGGAAGCGGAACACATTCAATGGGACATCACTTTGTATGAGAGCATCTCCGAGTAGCGCGTCAATGTAGACAAATTGGTTATTCTCTTAAGCCCGGATACAAATACGAACAGGAGAGCCAGAGTATGCGATATTCTAAAAATCTCAGAGATTATAGTGCATCTTACATATCTGGGGCTCCCCTCAGAAGTTGGCCTAAACAAGTTAGAGATTTTTCAGAATTTGAAAGACAGGATGAGAACAATAATTAGTGGATGGAATGGGGATAATTTATCTAAGGCCAGGAAAGAAATATTGATAAAGTCAGTTCTGCAGGATATCCCAAGTTATGTGATCAGCTTCTTCAGTATCCCGAACACTATCTTAGATGATATCAAATGTATGATTAGTATGCTCTAGTAGGGTGGAACTACAATGGGAAGGAAGAAAATTCATTATCTCTCGTGGGTTCAATTGACTCGAGGAAAGAGTAATGGAGGACTGGGCTTCAGGAATTTAAAGGGTGCTAATTTAGCACTATTGGGGAAGCAGTGGTGGAGATTTCTTTTACATTTTAACGCCCTCGTCACTGGGGTATTTAGAGACAAATACTTTCCAAACTCTGATAACATTGGAGCTGCATGTGTTCTTCGGCTCTTCTAGTCCTCGAGGAGTATCAGGCAAGGAATTGAGGTCCCTAGATTCGGTTGTCACAAACATATTCACTCTGGTGCTTAAACGAGCATTTTCCGCGAACCGTGGATACCAAGGGCAGAATATTTCTTCGTCAAAAGAGCGAAGACCATACCCATGAAATTTTTCAAAAGTGGTAGACCAGATAGATGGATATACACGCTGGTGGAGAGAAAATAGAGAGCACTTTCATCCAGAATACGTAGATATTATACAGCACGTGGAACTCGTCGATCCCCTTGAACCAGATAGATAGTGCTGGCACTACATAAACTACAGGGAATTATTTGGTGAAATCGGTGTACTATATACGCTCGTGGAGTCACCTAGATCAATTCTGCACAATTATGCTCAGGTGTTAAGCTCGGAGAAATCGCTATGGTTTGCTCTTCAGAAGCTACGTATTCTGCAGAGAGCTAAGCATTTAACATGGAAAATTTACACTAACTCGCTCTATTTGTGAGAATCTGCGCAAAAGAACTATAGATGTGGTGTTTACATGTGTACATTGTGGGGAGGAAGACGGAACTGCTGGCCATACATTCTTCGACTGTGTGCACTCGGTGGAGGCGTGAAAGATGCTTGGTAGAGTTGAGCAGGGCCAAAGAATCCGTGGAGAATACTGGCTTAGATAGTTGATATTGACATGTGAGGAGGGACAAGTTGAACTCATCATCATGGCTAGTAGAGGTGTCAATTTGGTTATTCGGGTCAAGTTCGGGTTCGGGTCAAACGGGTTTGGGTTGAAATGGGTCAAAGTCTGTTGTTCGGGTCAGGTCGGGTTCTGGTCGGGTCGAAATGGGTCAGGTTGAAACGGGTCGAAGTCTGTTGTTCAGGTCGGGTCGGGTTCGGGTCGGGTTGAAACAGGTCGAAGTATGTTTGTCGGATCGGGTCGAAGTTTGTTTGTCAGGTCAGATCGGAAAGAAAGCTAGAATAGGAAAGAAAAAGGTTTGGAAAAATGAGTTACGGTATCAACTACTCTAGAACATGTACTAGCAGTTTGCTAACATTTGCCAAAAAAATCATTTATTTAATATTTTTATATTTAGACAAGAATAACAAAAATCATGTATTTTGAAGCAATGGATTATGTGGTAACACAATTTTGATCCAC
>JAULKK010015091.1:0-10087 GCA_032355705.1 Rubia peregrina
AAGGAAACTATCTCGTGTATACCAATTATACTCGAATTACTATACTTATCAAATAAGGAAAGGAGTTCGAATCCTGCCAGAGATCGGGTTTTCCTCCCCTATAAATACACAGGCCTGGTAATCCTTTAAATCATTCAATACTCTCTGGATACAACGCTTGTACTAACTTAAGCATCAGAGTATTAACCCCCCGGACACCGGGGGCATTGTCTTGCAGGCCGGACGCGTGACAAGGGATCACGACGAGGGGCTTCTATCGGTGGAAACACATTCATCACCAATGAACAAAATTCCGCTGTCGATGTTCGATGCACACAGTTGTTCGAATCTTAGTCTCAATCTATTCTGGGAGAGCCTACGAGTATTTCATCAAGCCATTAATTCTCAATTATCATAAGTTAGTTGCATGAACTTAATGGTTTTTATTTTCTTCATAATTTTTGCCCTACGGATTATTGTGTTTAAACAAGGATCCCCGTGGCTGATGGGAAGAAGATAAATCTTGACCAACTACACAGGGACGTGACCAAACATGGTGGATTCCACGAGGTTTGTCTTTATTTTTTTTAAAAGTGTATATGTTATATGCTAATTTGTGTAATATAGTGAAAATACTTTATGACATAATCTATTAATTATTTGTTTTTTAACAAATATTATAAATGCATAATCTTACTCATAGCAGGTGGTTGCCAGATACTACAAGTCAAATTATTTTCAAGTTTAATAATTTTATATCCCAATATTTACCCTTAGTTTACCAAGGATGTTCATAATATGCACTTAAAATGTGCATTTTAATACTATTATCTGTGCATTACAATATATACACAGTAACCACAATTAGATGGTAATAAAGGGCAAGATCGCACAAGAAATGTACATTTTTATAATTAGAACACACAAAATATTTTAGGGATATGGTAAGGATGACACAATATTATCGCTTGACCTTTTCATAGCGTTGTATTTTGTTTGATCCTGAAGTATCATAATTATTTATAACAGATGGTACCAAATAATCCTCATTTTCGAGATACTTATGTCATTAAATTCAACCAAATATAAACTTTATTAATTTTTTGAGTAGTTTTAATAAACTAAAATAAAATAATGGTTGTATATAGAAATAAGTTATACAATCAGTGAGGCTTGTATTACTTAACCAACTTGTTCGACATTATCGATTCGTCTTTCACTAATTTCACTGTTAAGTTATCGCTAAAATGGCCACCGAAATCCAATCAATGATACCAGCACACTGCCATCCGGTGCCCATTGTTGCCTCTGGTCAAGTTTGAGCCACTAGAATTCAGTCGCCGCTATGTGCACACAGCCGTCTGGCACCTGTTGCTACCCCCTCAGTCATGTTTGGGCCTCTGGAATTCAGTCTTTGCTATGTGCACACAGCCGTCTGGCGCCTGTTGCTACCCCCTAGTCATGTTTGGGCCTCCAGAATTCAGTCTTTGCTATCTGCACACTGTCGTCTGACGCTCATTGCTACACAGGGTCAAGTTTGGGGTGATCAAAATCTATTCTGGGAGTCCGTATGAGCTTATTGTACCATTCATTCCTAATTGACGTGAGTAAGTTACATGAACTTAATGATTTTTTTCTTCAAAATGATTGATCTCTACATATAAATTAACTAACTGTAGATTTTTTTTGTTTAAACAAGGATTTCCTTGGTTGGTAGGGAGAAACTCGATCTTCCCCATCTAAATAGGGAGGTGACAAAATGGGGAAGATTCCACAAGGTTTATATTTAAATCAATTTGTTTTTAAAAGTTTACATTTTATATGCTAATTTGTATAATAGAATGAAAATACTTTATAACACAATCTATTAATTATTAGTCTTTTTAACAAAGACTATATATGCATACTCTTATTCATTGCAAGTGGTTGCCTTACATAAATGAAGTTAAATCACGATGAATATCACATTTTGCTAAAACAACATAAGCACTTCCTACTTTATTAGGAGGCATTATGCCGACATTCTTTACTTTACTGAAGAGGTTTATTTATTCCAGCCAAAATTCCCTTTACCACTCCCAAGACATTGGATACTACAAGTCAAATTCTTTTCAAGTTTGATTATTTTTAGCCCAAATTTTACCCTTAGGGTACCGAGGATGTTCACAATATGCACAAAAAAGTGCATTTAAATACTATTATATGTGCATTACTATATATACATGATATTCACAATTAAATCATAATAATGCACAAGCTCGCACAAGAGATGGACATTTTTACAATTTGAATACACAAAATATTTTGGGGATATGGTACACAATCTTAATGTTTGACCATTCCACAACGTTTTTTTATGCTTAAGTATTATAACTATTTAAAACTGTTGTAACAAACAAATCCTAAATTTTGGGATACTTCTGTCGTTACATTTAAATAAATATGAACTTCATTAATTATTTAAGTTGTTTTGATAAATTTAATTTTAAAAAATAGTAACGGCTATAAAAAAAAGTAATCTAATCAACGAGACTTATATTACTTAAAAAACTAATCAAACATCATCGATTCATCCTCGCTCATTTATCCAGCAAGTAATCACCAAAATGGCAACTAGAATTCAATCGCCGCTACACGCATACCGCCGTCCAGTGCCTGTTGCTACCCACAGTTATGTTTGGACCACGGGAATTAAGTCACCGCTACATGTACACGGTCATTTGGCGCCCGTTGCTAGGTATAGTAAATTTTTGGCTAATGGAATTCAGTCGCCACTATCTGCACACCGCCTTCCGATGCTGGTAGCCACCCACAATCAAGTTTGGTCTGATCAAAATCTATTTTGGGAATCCGTATGAGCTTATCGTACCATTAATTCGCAATTGACATAAGTTAGCTACATGCACATAATATTATTTTTTCTTCAAAAATATTTGATCTCTATATATAAACTAACTGTATATTTGTAGTTTTTAAAAATGGATTCCCGTGGTTGATGGGAAAAACTCAATATTCACCATCTTCATAGGGAGGTGACCAAACGAGGAGGATTCCACGTGGCTTTTTTAAATTAATTTGTTTTTAATATGTATGATTTACATGCTAATTTATGGAATAAAATGAAAATCTTTATGATTTAATCATTTAATTCTTAGTCTTTAAAAAATATTATATATGCATACTATTACTCATTGTTGGTGGTTGCCTCACATAAATGGAGCCAAATTTTGATGGATATCCTGTTCAACTGATACTGCACGAGCATTTCGTACTTGCTGAAGAGGCATTATGCCAACCTTCTTTACTTTATTGAGGAGGTTTACTTTCAAGCCAAAATTCTCTTTCCCACTCCCAAGACGCCAGATATTATAAGTCAAATTCTTTTTCAAGTTTAATCATTTTCACCCAAGTTTTACCCTTAGAGTACCAAGGATGTTTTTAATATGTACAACAAATGTGCATTTGAATACTATTATATGTGCATTACCATATATACATAATATTCACAATTAAATAAGAATAATGCATAAACTCGCATAAGAGAGGCACATTTACACAATTAGAATGCACAAAATATTTTGGAGATATGGTACACAATCTTAACGTTTGACCTTTGCATGACATTGTATTTTTATTATATTGAGATATTAAAACAATTTAAACCTATTGGTACCATCAAATCCTCAATTTTGGTATACTTATGTCCTTACATTTAACCAAATATAAATTTCATTAATTATTTGACCTATTTTAATAAATTTAAATAAAAATATGGTAATGGCTATATATAAAAATAAGTTATAATCAATGAGACTTTTATTACGTAACAAACCGATCAAACATCATCCATTCATCCCTCACTCATTTCTCCATCAAGTCATCATTGAAATGGCAACTGGAATTTAATTGCCTCTATATGTACTCCACCATCCAGGGGTCGTTGCCACCCACGGTGAAGTTTGGGTCACTGGAATTGAATCACTGCTATGAGCACACCGTTGTCCGGCTCCCGTTGCTAGCCACATGCAAGTTTTTGTAACTGGAAATCAGTTACCAGTACCTGAACACCACTGTCTGGCTCCAATTGCTACCCACGGTTAAGTTTGGGCTGATCGAAATATATTTTCAGAGTCCCTATGAGCTTATCGTACAATTAATTCACAATTGATCTGAGTTAGCTGCATGAACTTTATATTTTTTTCTTCAAAATCATTGATCTTTACATATAAATTGTTTGTGTATCTACTGTGTTTAAATAGTGATTCTTGTGGTTGATGGGAAAAAACTCGATCTTCTTCATCTTTACAGGGAAGTGACTAGACAGAGCGAATCTCACTAGGATTGTCTTTAAATTAATTTGTTTTTAAAGTGTATTTTTATATGCTAATTTGTGGAATGAAATGAAAATACTTCATGACTTAATCTATTTACTTTTATTGTTTTTAACAAAGATTATATGTGCATACTCATACTCATTGCAGGTGGTTGCCACACATAAATGGAGCCACAATATCGATGAATAATGTGTTAGGGTGAAACTACGCGAGTTCTTCGTACTTGCTGAAGAGCCATTATGCCGACCTTCTTTACTTCAATAAGGAGGTTTACTTATTCCAACCAAAGTTCACTTTCCCACTCCCAGGACACTGCATACTACAAATCAAATTCTTTTCAAGTTTAATCATTTTATAGCCCAATTTTTACCATTAGGGTATCAAGGATGTTTATAATATGCATGTAAAATGTGCATTTCAACACTATTATATGTGTTTTTCGATTTACACATATTAATCACATTTAAATCCAAATAATGCACAAACTCGCAAAAGAAATGCACATTTTTACAATTAGGTTATACAGAATATTTCTGGGATATGGTGCAGATGACACAATCTTAACATTTGACCTTTCCATAATGTTGTATTTTTTTATGCTGAAGCATTATAACTATTTAAAATAGCTGGTACAAACAAATACTCATTTTTGGTACACTTATCTCGTTTCATACAACAAAATATAAAATATATTAATTATTTGAGTTGTTTTAACAGAGTAACATAAAGTTATATAATAATGGCTACATATAAAAGTAAGTTACTTATCAATGGGACTTTTATTACTTAACAAACTGACCAGACATCATCGATTCATCCTTCACTTATTTATCCAGCAAGTCATCACTAAATGGCAAACGGAATTCAATTGCCGCTACATGCACACCTATGTCTAGAACCCGTTTCTACCCACAGTAAAGTTTAAGCTACTTAATTAAGTCGCTGCTATGTGCACTATTATCGTCCGACACCATTTGCTCCCCACAGTCAAGTTTTGGCCATTGGAATTCATTCGCCACTACCTGCGTACCACCATCCGGAAGCCACTGCTACTCACAGTCATGTATGGCAGATCAAAATCTATTCTTGGAGTCCATACGAGCTTATCGTGCTATTAATTCGCAATTGACGTAAGTTAGTTGCATGAACCTAATATTTTACTCCTTCAAAATCATTGTTCTCTACATTGAAACTAATTGTACATCTATTGTGTTTAAACAAGGATTCCCGTGGTTGATGGGAAGAAACTTGATTTTCACCATCTTTATAGGGAGGTGATCAAACCGGGGGGATTCCACGAGGTTCATCTTTAAATTAATTTGTTTTGAAATCGTATGATTGATATGCTAATTTTTGGGATAAATTTAAAATATTTATGACATAATATATTAATTTATAGTCTTTAAAATAATATTATATATGCATACTATATTACTCTTTGCCGGAGGTTACCTCACATAAATGGAGCCAAATCTCGATGGATATCGTGTTAATTTTAAACTGAACGAGCTCTTCATACTTGCTGAGGAGAAATTATGTCGACCTTCTTTACTTTAATGAGGAGGGTTACTTCAAAGACAAAAATCCCTTTTTGACTCCCAGAATGCCGGATACTACAAGTCAATGTTTTTTAAATTTAAATCATTTTTATCCAATTTTTACCCTTATGGTACCAAGGATGTTTATAATATGTACAACAAAAGTGCATTTCAATAATATTGTATGTACATTACTATATACATACTATTCGCAATTAAAATAAAATAATGCACAAGGTCGCACAAGAAACACACATTTTTACAATTAGAATACACAAAATATTTTGGGGACATGGTACACTGTCTTAACGTTTGACCTATCCACGACATTGTATTTTTTGATACTGAAGTATTAAAACTATTTAAAACTGTTGGTACCAAGAAATCCTCAATTTTGGGATACTTATGTCATTACATTTAACCTAATATGATTTTTTTAATTATTTGATTTGTTCTGATAAATTTAAGTAAAAAATATAGTAATGGCTATATATAAAAATAAGCTATCTTATCAATGAGACTTTTATTACTTAACAAACCAATCAAACATCATCGATTCGTCCTCACCCATATCTCTGACAAGTCATCACCGAAATGGCAACTAGAATTGAATCGCCGCTACATGCACATCATCGTCCAACGCTCATTGCTACCAACGGTCAAGTTGGGCCTCTGCAATTGGATTGCCGCTACATGCACACCATCGTCAGGCGCCCGTTGTTAGTCACTGTCAAGTTTTACCAACTGGAATTCAGTCACCACTACCTGCACACCGCTATCCAGTGCCAGTTGCTACCCACGGTCAAGTTTTGGCCGATCGAAATCTATTCCTGGAGTATATCGTACCTTTATTTCATAATTGACATGAGTTAGCTGCATAAATTTAGTAAATTTTTCTTCAAAATCACTGATATCTACATATAAACTATATTTCAAAAAGTCATAACCTTTTTTGCTCTCAACTTATTGTACATTTTCTCACTGAGAACCACCACCAACGGTCAAATAACAACCATCCAATCATCGCAATGGTAACCTAAACAATAACAACCTGCTCTTTATAATCAATACAAACCCTCTTGTATGGCATCTTTGCCCCTTGGCGAGAGCCCGCCTACATACGCCTTGATGGTAGGGAAACCTAAATCCCAAATTCTCTCAACCTAGAAATCCCAAATCCAACTGAACCCGGTCCCAGATTTCAAGGGTGACATCACCATCCTCTTAAATGAAGAAGAAATAGAAATGCTATCCAAACCCTTCAGGAAACATCTTGTCAGAAAATTTACAAATGGAAGGCCGACCCTCACTTTCATCTGCAACCAGTTCAAGAAGATTGGCTTCAAATCTGATCTGGTGATTATTTCTCTCGACCACCGCAATATCTTCATCAAATTTGAGGTTAAAGAAGATATACAGAGGTTCTAGATAGAATGCAATTGGAATATCGGAGGACAGCTAATGAAGGTTCTCAAATGGACAAAGAATTTTGACGTCAACGAAGAGCCTCCGATAGTTCCGGCATGGGCTACTATTGAATTTCCACCTTCTTATTTTTTACATCCGAATTCTATCCCTCACATAGAAAATAGGCTAGGAGAGCTCATTTTCATTGACCCGCCTACCATTAATATGACTAGACCTTCAACAATTTTCCTTTGTATTGAAATGAATCTCATGGGAAAGTTTCCCAGCAGAATCAGGTTAGGATCTAATACTGATAGTAAGTGGTATGTTGTTATTTATGAGGATCATCCGAGCTACTGTCCGATATGTGCGAAGATAGGTCAGTCCTTACAGGAATGCAGGTTAGATAATAAGACCAATACAGAGACTCAAAGGTTTAGGGGTAAATATAGGTTAGAGAAACCTTATAATCTATCTGCTCTAGCTGCTACTCATGACCATACAACTCGACCTGTTCAACCGGCCAATAATGTCAAGCCTACAGAACTTTTTTCACCAAAAAAGATAAATAAACCACCACAGATAAACTGGAAACCTATTTTGAATTCAGAGGCACAAGCCAACACTTCACATCGGAACAAGGACTATGATGAAGAAATAGACATTTTTGAAGATGCAGATGAATTGTTCGGGGATGAGAGTACTAGCAAGAACAGTTAGGATCCAGTCAATGAGACAAAATCACAGAAGACAATCAAAACACCAAGATCAGCTGCAATTCCATTCAGGAAGACAACAATATCCCCAAATACCTCAACTTCAGGAAATGGAATTCGTTGGATGATCTCATAAAAAGAAAGAACAATACTCAACAAAGGACGGTGGACAAGAAAAAGCTCACTGAAGATCTAATTGAGTTCAACAACAGATTTAATAAGCTGAGGGATTTCGAAGAAGAAGAATCACATGCTCACTCCAATCCCCAGGTAAGATTGGAAAACTAAGGAGAATCTTCCACTCCAATCTCAGATGATGCCGAGGAAGAAAGGTACACGCTCAGCAACATGAAACTAAACAAGCTCAATTACAAAGGAACAATGTGGAAAAGGACCTTAACCCGGGCCAAACAGAGACACCTCAAATAGGTACTTCTGAAGCTACTCAAGGTACAAGGAACTTCTTCAATACTCCTAACCTCATGATGACTCGTGCAAAGGTAAAGAATTCTATTTCCCATGATTTGTAAAAATCTGACCTAGAATATTAGAGGAATCCCGAAAGGACTTACTAGGCTTAAGAAGCTAGTGCAGATACATAACATCAAAATCCTCATTGTTATTGAGCCTAAACAACAAAAGAATAAACTTAATGACTAAATTAGGGTTTTAACACTCAGAATCTGGATTTTCTTTAAACACGGCATCCAAAGCATCTTACTATGTAAGCATGATTGATTTTTACACTTTGAAATCACACACACTCTTGCACAGACTTATTTTTAACTAATTTCTGTATATGGATACCATGATAGGGTATTGAGAACAGAGATGTTATCAGAACTGGTAAGAAAATTAACCTCCATAACTGATCCATGTGTCCTGACTAGTTTCAACATATTTAGAAGTATTAGTGAATATAAGGGCAGGTCAATTCCTAACTTAGGTGCAATAAATGAATTTGACTAATTTATAATTACGAATAATTACACAGAGGATAACACTCTAGGAAATCTATTTACATGGACCAATGGTAGAAGAAACCAACATAGAGTCCTAGAAAGATTGGACTCACGAATTATTTGATAAGTTTCGAAACCGTACTGTCCAAGTATTAGGAAGATGAAACTCAGATCATAACCCATTGTTGCTAACTTTAGAGATTCAATATAAACAGTTTATGAGGCCTTTTCGTTTCCAATCTATGTGGTTAAATAAAACAACTCTGCAGCCTCTTATAGAACAAAACTGAAATGAACCAGTAATGGCACAGGGCATGATAGGTTTCTCTAGTAAACTGAATAGGTTAAAAACATTCTTAAAAAACTAGAACAAAGATGAATTTGTAATATCTTTGAGAATGTTCTAATTGTAGATAGGAAAATACCAGAGTTAGAGCTGAATTTGGACACTAACTATACTCTGCTAGACCAAATAAGACTTAATGAAGAAAATGCTAATCTAGTGAAATTTTTAACGGAACATGAGCATTTTTGGAGATCAAGATCTAGACAAAAATGGCTCAAAATGGGGACTTGAATACATCTTTCTTCCATAATAGTGTTAACAGCCAGACTTAGGATTAATAAAACCCAGAAAGAGGATGACACTTGGATAGAAGAATAGGATTACATTGGAAAAAATATGTCACCTTCTTCAAAAAATTGCTCACAGATGAAACAACGGAACACTAAGGAGTGGACATGATGAACTTCCTTAATTTCATTCCTACGGCCATTACTGAAGTAAATAATACAGAATTGCTAAAAATGGTTGAAATGGAAGAGCTGGAAAAGATAGTATTCAGTTTAGGAAAGGATTATTCCCTAGGACCTCATGGATTTAGGGGACTATTTTCAGAAAAGCTTGGTCCGTAATTAAAAGTGATCTTCTTCAGGCTATCCAGGAGTTTATGTGGTGTAAAATTACCTAAATATTTTGCTAGCAAATTTATAAGTCTAATCCCAAAAATTCATACACCTAAGAAACTAGCTGAATTCAGGCCTATAAGTCTAACTAACTTCACAAATAAATTTTTTTCTGAGATCCTTGTTGAGAGAATCAAGCCTCTACTCCCTAAATTCACTTCACTGGAACAATCCACATTCATAAA
>JAULKK010015112.1:0-10086 GCA_032355705.1 Rubia peregrina
TTTTTGGTTTTATTTATTAGTTGCTAAGTCTAATGTAGCACCTAGATTTATTGAGTTTTGTGCTTTAATCAAGAACCAGTTTGGGTGCTCCATTCGCAATTTTCGTGCTAATAATGGTACATAATTTCTGCCTTTGAGATTGTACGTTGCTGAATTTAGGATTATTTTTTAGACATCTATGGTCGATACACCGCAACAGAATGGTCGTGTTGAGCACAAGCATCGCCACTTGTTAAATGTGGTGCTTTGCATTTTTAGGCTAATCTGCCAGTTGACTTTTGGGGAGAATGTGTTCTTACAACTGATTATTTGATTAACCGGACACCGACAAAGAAACTCAATGGTCACACTCCATTTGAGTTACTATATGGGCGGGCTCTGAATTACAAGCTTTTGCGGGTATTTGGATGTATGTGTTTCGCCTCCTACATTCCCAGATTTCGTGTCAAGTTTGCACCATCGCCGTTGTTTGATGCCTTTGAGAAAAAAAGCCTCGGTGAGAAACTGCAACCTCGGAGATGACGACTTCGCTGTCTGCAATGTTTGGCGAGAAACGCTAGTGGAGGCACGAGTTTTTGGCCAGATCGGCTACTAAAGATTGAGTTTCTGGCCAGAGAACCGGCAGAGACGGAGGCTGATGAAAAACAGAGAAGGTCAGCGGAGGTTGCGGAAATCCAAAGGAAATCTGGCAAAATTCCTACAGAAAACTGGCAGATTTTCAACGGAAGCCGGTGGTTACCGTTGGCCTGGTGGCGATTTTCCGCAGAGGATTCCAGTAAAAATAAAAAGGAAAAATGAAATAGATATATGATATTATGATATTTATATATGGACCAAAAGTTTCTATATTTAAATAAAAGTCCTCCACTTTTTTCAGTTTATGATAAAAAAATCCCAACTCATTTGATTTACAATAATTGCATACTCCCTCCGTCCTTTTTAGTGTCTTACATCACTATTCATCAATAAAGTTGATGTTGTTTGTATTGTAAAAATATATAAATATGAAAAATATCACATGAGATGCTGATACATTCATCGTAACACATATTTTTAGAATATTTAATTTTCATAATTTATTTTAAACATAATTTAAGATATTAAAATTATAAAATCATCATTTAATAGTGACAAAAGAGGAAGTAAGACACTAAAAGAGGGGCGGAGGGAGTAATAAACTTTGGTCTAAGTTTAACCTGTTTAAAACAAAACTTTGTTTAAATGTAAAGTAGTATAAAGTTTTGACCTGGATTTCATTTAAATATACATGTGTGGAAGGTAGAGATGTCAATCTCTGACCCGTACCGACACGACCAAATCAACCCAAAATCCGATCAGATCCGAGAAATATTGACCCGAACCCGACCTGAACACGACTGCACTCAACTCGAAATTCAATTTTGACCCGATAAATATTGATCTGTACACGAACTCGACACGACAGAATTCAACCCAAAACACGAATATGACCCAATAATCTGGACTCGAACCCGACCTGAACTCGAACCCAAGATCAACCCGAACCCGATCCAACCCGAACCCAATGCAACCCAACCCTAATTCTACCTGATAAGTCAACTATATAACCCTACGTGTAATCAACCCAAAACATTTGTAATTATAAAAAGTCAATTAACATTTAATATAGAACCAAGTCAACTTGGTTATGAGTCAAACTAATAAATTATTTAGACATACTTATTAGAATAAAGTGGGGTTTTCATACATTACGAGTTTACATATATGATTAATAGTACGTAAGGTCAGCTCATAACTAATCTAAATAAATAAGATTAAGTTAAAAATGCACATGACTAAATTTATAAATCTAATGAATAATATTCCAATAAAGAGAGATGACTAGTTAAAATTATAATTTTGAATTAGTAATTATAGAGAGTCGACTAAATATTAATTTTAAAAATCAATTTGAAAAGTTTTGTAAAAATAATATTTAATAAATTATCACAAATTCTTGTTATAGACTGAATAACTGTTAGATGAGGGTATTTTATAATTAGTGGGACTAATAAAAATATTTGATATTTAATTTTATTCAATGAGATATAAATAATTATGATAACCATTAAAATGAGTTGAACATATAAATAATTATTTTTAAATAATTTTAATGAAATATAATAAAATAATCATTTTTATTATATTCAATATGTAACGATTTCTAACTAAACTGCTTATTTCACTTTATTACTCATATAGTTTTCCGTAGATGACTAAATTTCAAAATTGTAAATAAAATTCTTATTTTCAAGTACATAAAGTAATCCTAATTTTTTAATTACTAATACCGCACAATGCGCGGTGGGGCTCCACTAATTTTTTATTTAAAACATTCAAATTAAAATATTTATTAGAACAAACAAATGCACTAAAGTATTTTAAAAAGTGAATTGAATTCAATGAATACTAAACACTGCTATTCAACTAAGATAGTAGGCACAAAAGCGCCTCTAACATATTTATGGAAAATTACGTTATGGCCCAAAAAATGTTATGACATTATCCTTCTCTCCAAAATACACAATTTTTGTTATTCTTGCAAAAATCAGAAATAGAAAATAATTTTTTTGGTGAAATGTTGGAAAGCGCTAGTACATGTTTTATACTAACTTAAAGTTGATTACTTAGAAGTAAGAAAGGGAAATCAAAGAGGATTACGGATACGTTCTTATGCCTAATTGTTGATAAATATTCCATTATGGACTTGAAAAATACAATAGGGGTGTATAGGGTATCATCACGTTCAAGTGGATTTCAATTTGGAATTACGAGTAAAGTTTTTGCTTTTTGCACTTAGGTCCATCCAAGAAAGTTGGAATTGTCGAATCACGAAATTGGTGATACCAAAATGTAATTCAATAATGTACGATTGCGCATTTGCGATTTGGGCACGTATGGGTGAACATAAGACCTTTGAAAGTCAACATTGAATACTTCTACAAAATTTTGAAAAATTATATTGTGGCCCAAAATTGTGTTACCCCATTATCCGTTGCTCCAAAATACATTATTTTTGTTATTCTTGCCTAAAAATAGAAATATTGAATAAATAATTTTTTTGTTGAAATGTTGAAAAGTGCTAATACATTTTCTAGAGTAATTTAAACTTGATTACTTAGAAGTAAGAAAGCGAAATCGAAAATGATTACCAATATGTTCTTATGCTCAATTGTTGATAAATATCTCATTACATATTTGAAAAATACAATGGGGGTGTATATAATAGCATCACTTTCGAGCGGATTTCAATTTGGAGTTACGATTAATTTTTTTACCTTTTACACTTAGGTCCCTTCAAAAAAGTTGAAGTTGTCGAATCACGAAATTGGCGACACCAAAATGAAATTCAATAATATGCGATCTCGACTTTGAAATTTAGGTATGTATGGGGTGAATAGAATGGTCTCGAAAATCAACATTGATTATTTCTACAGTTTTGGAAAATTACAATGTGGTAAAAAATTGTGTTACCCCATTATCCATTGCTACAAAATACATGTTTTTGTTATTGTTGCCTATATATAAAAATATTTAATTAATTAATTTTTTGGTGAATTGTAGGAAAACACTATTACACGTTTTAGAGTAACTCATACTGTAAACCCATTGTTCAAGACTTTTTTTTTCCTATTCTAACTTGTAAATGTTGGGAATTTTCTATGTATCGAGCACTGGTATGACTACCAATGTCATTCATCAACATATCGATGCCTATACAATTATAATGCAACTTTGTGAGGCTGTTTTAAAATTTTAAAGTATTTTTTAAAATTTTAAATTAAATACAATCCTAGCCCCGGTATTAGTGCTAGATTTTTTGCCACCCCAATTTTAACTGTAAAAATTACTATTCCGGTCATAACCACGGGTATTAGCACCGATATATGTCATTCAGCCAAAATCGGTGCTGAAAAATATTAAATTCAAATATTTTTTCTTGATAGGCACTAGTATCTAGCATCAGTATTCAGTGAACTAGTATTGAATTTATTAATAGCCACCATTATTTTGTTTCATTTGCCAAATTACCGGTGCCTATGAAATTCCTAGCACCGATATTGCTCTCCCAACAATGACAGACCGTGCCTATATACCTGTTTTCCAGTAATTTATAACTAGAAGTAACAAGTTACAATGAAACAGAATATGATAATAGTGCAGTTGAAACAATAATATTATTGAAACATAACCTAAACCAACCCAAATTTAATTGGGTAGCATAATAACCCGATCTAAAATGAACTAACCCGAAATATATCCAAATCCAATATGAAACATTATAAAAAAATAACTGACATGATTAGGCCCGAACAAATCTTTGGTACAAAAAATGACACGACAGTAACCCCATCTGATACAACCCAACAATATTCTAACCCGACCCGACCAAGCCCGAGTATAAAAATTACACGACAGTAACCCGGCCCAATATTAACTCAGCCCATCACGACCCAACCCCAGGAAAAAAACTGACACTTTTTCAACCCGACACGATAGTAACCCAACCCAACCAGGCCCGACACGATAAATAAAATCAACACGTTTCAACCCGACCTGTTTCAACCCGACGTGTTTCCAATCCGACACGAACCCGACACGATAACCTGAATTGACACCTCTAGTGGTAGGGGTACAATTATTCCTAATTTTCGTATTCAACTTTAACAAACGAACCAATCCATTCACGAAATGCTACAACTAGTTTGGCCAAAAGTTTAATTCGAGCTTGATTTGAAAGAATATGAGTTGAGCTTGATTTAAATTATTAATCGAGTTCGAATTCAGGTATTATGATTATTATTTAACGGACATATAGAAATCGACGATCATGTACTTATAATATACATTTTGTAATTTTGCATAAATTAGAGGATAGTATTGTAAAATTATAAGAGTTTTCTAATTTTAGATTTTCCGAGCTCATCTAGTGGAGTTGACTCAAGTTTTAGGAGACGAGGTAATGAGTCAAGATCGCTCGAGTTCTGACATAGTTGGCTACGTAGGATTTGCAAATGCGAGAAACTTATAGAGTTTGTAAGTGTTATACCCTAATAACAAATTCTGGAATCCATCAGGAAAGAAGATAAAATCTCTGAAGTATTATTGAATGAAAGATAAAAATATTTTCGGCCTACAAGAAAATTTTAAAATTCTATAATGAAACCCTAATCAAAATTTTCAAATTTTCACAATAAAATGAAAATAAAAAATATTAAATGATATTTCGAGGTATGAAACGATCTCAAATGACTAAATATGTATCACAATAGTTATTCTGACACTGAACATCAAACCTGTACTGAAACAGCAAAATTCGAGATGAATTTTTTGTGCTCGAACAAGGACGGGCTCAAACATAAATACATTAATTTTTATATTTTAAAAATTGAACACACCACTGCTCAATATCGACTCAATTCATTTGAACCCATAACTCAAATCATATTGGACGATTCTTGTTTCTTTCTAACAGAAAAGGAGAAAGGACATGTTCATCTTATAAGTATGTAATACTATTATCATGTGATATGTTTTTAGATTTATCATAAAAATATTTTAAATTTATTATTTTCAAAGTTTATATACGTAAAAAAGATATAGTAATAATTAAACATGAACAACCTTAACTTTGCCAGAAGATACCATCTCACGCACAAAATGATAATCAATATCAATTTGCTTGGATCTCTTATGCGAACATGGATCCTGAGCAAGAAATAGAGCATTGTTATTATCACACAGCAAACACAAGATGCGCACGAGTCAATACATGTAAATCCCGAAGAAGATTCTTCAACCAAGCTAGTTCCGCAGCAGTGTTTGCCATAGCACGGTATTCTGATTCTGAACTAGGACGAGAAACTGTAGGTTGTTTCTTGGCATTCAAAGAAACCATGTTGCCACCAAGGAAAAAGGAATAGCCATATGTAGACCTACAAGTCTCAATGCAACGAGTCCAACAAAGACGTATCAGAGGAATTGCATACAAAACCAAGGCCAACCAAAAATGGACTAAAATGTTGAAACCAAGCACGAGGAGCTTCAAACCATAAATGACCTTGCGTAGACGACAAAAAAATCAAGATGCATCGGGTCTTTGTATCCAACAGGCTGCTCCATACAAACTGAAGAGTTAAGAACATCAATTAAAAATTCATTCTTAACATACAGTTGTAGTACGGGCCAATTACAAGCAACAACAAGAGACAAAACAATATGAAAAGTAGATGCCTTCACCACACGACTAAATGTATGATCATAATCAAAACTAAGTAATTGCGAAAAACCCTAAGCACTAACCTTACTTTATGTCTGTCAAGAGAGCCATCAGCCTTACACTTTAAACGATAAACCCATTTTGAACAAAAAATATTGGAATTGATGGACGAGGAACTAAATACCACGTCTGCTGAGTGCGAAAAAAATCCATCTCTAAATTCATGGCAGCAACCCATTCAGGATCCTTGATAGCCGAGTGATGACTTCGAGACTCGGTCTTAGAAAATAAAGCACTCAGTAAACCATAAATATCATAGTCAGAAAAATCCTTGTACCAAAGAGAGCCAGTGCGAGATCGAGTAGTCATTGGATGACGAGAAAAAAGACTCGAAGCCGGAGATGACGTGGATCCTGAGGCTGGCACGGAACTCGACACAGGTGCAAAACCTAAGGGCAGTGGTGGAAATCGATCTGTCAATGAGGAAGGTACCAGAGATATAGGTGAAGACGGCTGGTCTGGCTCTGAATCCACTAGAGCCGCACCGGTGATTGCCGGAGGTGCGTCAGGTGGAGCATGAGTCGCACGCACTGACAGTGAGTTTTGTTCGTGTGGCAGCGCGTGAGGCGCGTGCGATGATAGAGCTGGCGGTGGACTGAGATGCTGATCGTCGGGAAAATATGGGAAATTTTAGAGAAACCATGTGCTTCCGTACAGACTGTAAATCAGAATTTTCCAAAATAATGGGTGATTCGGCTGTAGGAGATGTCTCATACACCTCCGAAGGTACTAAAGAAGGCTCTAAAAAGGCAGAAACATCAAGTGAACACAAATCAATAGCAGGGCCGGTACGCAAAATTAGTGTAAGGACAAGAAAGCCGGTGATGAATGCCATTTGACGCAAAATGAGATTGCATGCGATGATTCAGAAACTCAGTTCCACCATCACTCTGAAATACTTTAATGGTGGTAGAAAATATCTCAACAAGAGCTTCAAATTGCACATAAGCCTCTTCAAAATCAGACTTTCGTCTTAGAAGATATAACCAAGTAAACCGAGAAAAATCATCAACAAAAATAACATAATGAAGATACCCGGTGCGAGAGACAACATGTGAGGGTCCTCAAAGGTCGCAATGAACTAAATCAAGTATGTGTAGTGCGCTTTTAAATTATCATTAAAAGAAAGACGCTTGACTTTAGCCATCTCATAATAAGAACACAAATGAGGCTTAGGCATCAAGCTAGTAACTAACAAACTATCAGTTCTACTTAAAAATGAAATAACGGAAAAAGGAACATGTCCTAAACGACCATGTCATAGCTTAAATGAGGTCTTGTATTTATTTGAATTAACAAAAGAAACTAAAGCAACACCACCATGATCTAAAATGTAGAGACCTCCTTATACGATATCAAAAATATCATTTATTATATTTTTCTTAATTTAGTATTAGATTAGGGTTTTAGGATGTCAACACTATCATTTTAGTTTATTTTCTTTATTAATAATGAAGCCATAAACTCGGCCATGTTGGCTTAGAATAGTTTTGATAATATTTTAATTAGGGTTTAGAATATTCATTGTTGTTACGATTAGAATTAGATTGGTAGGTTTAGATGAGGTAGATTCATTCAAGAATTCATCCAATATTTGGATTGATTTCTTGGATGAATATGGTTAAATTAGGTATTATAGTTAGATATGGTTTTAGTTTCTTAAAGCTGCCATAATTCTTTTCAGTTTCTATTTGTACTGACCGAATTATACCCTATAAATAGGGGAGGCCATCCACAAAATTTCACACTATTTTATCAATAAAATATTCAGAATTTTTAGTTATACTCATCGCTTGCAAGCGTCTTCATTATTGCTTAATCATGCTGGTTAATTAAGTATCAATACCTTCGATTTGTGAACAAGTCATGCGAGCTAGTTAGCTTCATAAATCTCGAGCTGTTCAAGATCCCGAGGGCTAATTTTATCAGTTTGTGCGGCTATACTAGGGTTTGCAAAATCCCTCGTTTAGTCAAAGATCTAAATTTAGCAATCCATAGTCTTCGCAAGAAGATTCATATCACCTCCCTCACCGTGTCCTCGGCCCACGAGCTCCTTGGTAACCTTGTTCTGAATAGTGGAATAATTGTCATCAAAACAAATAACAACATTTAGATCTCGGGTTAACTTGGCGATAGATAATAAATTCTTGGTAATATTTAGAGCAACCAAGACATCAGATAAAGTAAGAGAATCAAAAATCTGGGAATTGCTAGTGTGAGAAATATGCAAAGAAGAACCATTACCAAAATAAAATACGGCGATTACCGTTATAAGGAGCAACGGTATCCAGGTTGAATGCAGAAGCAGTCGTGTGATTGGCAGCTCCAAAGTCCATGTACCAATCAGAAGCAGCATTATATTGCTAAAATTATTGTGGCTGAGTTGTACCTGCGAAATTGGCAATGGCATCGCAAGATACATGAGAGAGCTTGTAGCAGTATTCAGCAAGATGACCGGGATAATAACACCATTGGCACACATAAGTGTCATCACCATGGACTCCCTGTGAGTTTGGACCGCTGCCACCTGGAGCCGGAGCTTGGCCGGCGTTCCTTCCATAGCTGCGGTCTTGGTCGCCTCTGCCACTCCCGTTGTCACGGTCTCCTCTGTCGCAGGCGGGTTGTCCGGACGCCTATGGAGATGCAGAAAGGCAGCATGTACTAGTCCAAAAGCAGAAGACGATCGAGCCTTGAGATAATACTCTAAAGTTTTAGCATCAACCACAATAGTAAACAACTCCGACGGAGGATTTTTGATCATCTGAGCTGATGAAAACTAAGAAAATTTCTCATTCAAACCACAACAAAATAGATAAAATGTCATCGTCAAAAAGAGTGTGATCATAACACACAATTCATCAAGAATGTCCTTAAAACAAGAGTAATATTCTTGAATAGATTGATCATCCAGACGAATTCCGTACAGGTGATCACAAAGATAAATACGACGAGCACAAGAACTGTTCTGATACGTAGTGGCCAAAGCATCTCATACCTGAGCAACAGTGATCATACCATCAACTACTGACATCACATATAGAGTAAGGGATGGAAAAATGGCTGTCTAGACTAGCTAATCAGATTGAATCCAAGCATCATAAGCTTGTGCAAGGGCTTTGGAGGAGTAAGCACATTCAAAATTCTTATCGGGGGATCCCTTTGATGCTGAATCTGTTGGAGGATCTGGGCAGGGCATAGATCCATCAACAAAACCAGTTAACGTAGTAGTACGTAAAATATAAGTAACCTGAGTATGCTAGTGAGAGTAGTTGGAACCATCAACCTCGATGGTGATGCAGCTAATCAACGAAGGAAGTGACAAGGACGTCATCAGGAACAAGAAGGAACATATCCAAACACAAAAGAAAAATCAAATCCCACCAACCACAGAGCAAGCTTGTGATTAGCAGTAGACGACTAATATAACTTTCGTGCGTGAATTTTGAAGCAGCAACAGCAGCACCGGACAGAAGAGGCGCATTCGAGCAGATCCGCAAAGATTGGCGACGCGTGGAATAGCGGCGTGTGTTTCTGATCGGCGATCAATCGAGGCTGGGAAACAGCGGTGATCATAAAAGCAAAGACAGGTGGGTGTGGCCTAGATCAGAATCGCTGAAGAAAATAATTTGGAATTTTTGGGTAAAAGCAAGAATATTTTAGAGAGGCATAATTGTTACCATAATAGAATGTAAAACCCACAAATAATTGTGGTTGTGTGTATTGATATATATATATAGTGAGTGCAAAGGGTATGCAAAGCCTAAACAAATATGGAACGAGATATATAC
>JAULKK010015123.1:0-10085 GCA_032355705.1 Rubia peregrina
GAGAATTAGGTGTTGTGCATTCTGCTCTTATGCGACTGTTTTGTGACAGTCAATCTGCTCTCCACATTGCGGCTAATTCGGTGTTTCATGAACGTACGAAGCATATAAAGGTTGATTGTCATTTCGTCTGTGATCTTGTACAGTCTGACACTATTGTTACTCATCATATTCGTACGATTGATCAACCTGCAGATTTGTTTGCCAAGACTCTTGGGCAAAATCAGTTTCATTCTTTGCTTGGCAAGTTGGGCATTTCTGATCCACATGCTCCAACTTGAGGATGAGTATTAAGGAATTGTAATATTATTTTAATATTACTTGTATTTGTAATTAGATTACAATTCCTTTTCTAGTTGAGTTTAGGTATTTTGTACTTCCATATAATGTACCCCAGAGCATGAATACAGACACATTATTACCCTATTTTCTACACTATTCAATGATGATTTTATGATTTTAATATCTAAAATTGTGTTTAAAAATAAATTATGAAAATTAAATATTCTAAAAATATGTGTTACGATAAATGTAGCAATATCTCATGTGATATTTTTCACATTTATAAATTTATATATTTTTACAATACAAACAAACATCAACTTTATTGATGAATAGTGATGTAAAACACTAAAAAAGAGGACGGAGGGAGTATATATCCTTCTTCCATGCATGAAACTGCAGCAAAATGCTATTGTACCTTCGATGGATGGAAACAAAAGTATCCACCCAATAAATCCCTCCTAAACTTCGACAGTTTCATCAGACCATTCGGTCTGGATGCGGAAATGTCAGAGGAGGACGAGGAAGACAGTGAAGACGACCGCGACAGTGAATCGGATCCCTGCTGCATTTTCTTGCTGAAAATACAGAATAAAAATCTGGACAGTTTTGATCCCTTGTGTTTCCGCGGAGCCTCATCATCGTCGGAGTAGTCGAGGTTGGCCGGGAGTGTTAGTCCTAACCCCTGGACTGCCGGAGGAGGACTAGGGGGAGGGATGAGGTCGTGTTCCGGCGGGTTCTTTGGTGTTCCGGGTTGCATTTCCCATTTGAAGGGGATCCCGTCGTCGGAGCTCCGGTAGTATGGACGGAAAGATTGGCCGACGGATGAATTTCTGGGGAGGGTTTTGCCCACTAGGGAACCGTCGCTTTCTACTGCAAAGGCTGTTTTGTGAACTCTACAGTAGTATACTTTCTTGTCTCCTTCGTCCTGCAATTTACATGGCAAATTAATGTTATTACTCCACCAAAAATTTTAACATCAACGAAACCCTACCAGTTATTGGTTTAATATCATGCGATCGATCACCAGTTATTTCTTGATGTGGTTATTAAGTAGTTATAATATTTTTATTCTAGTTACTCCCTCTGTTCCATTTCAAGTTCACATTTTAACTTTTAACGGTTGACTTGAAAAATGTTTGATCATAATTAAAACTTGTGAAAATTTGATATTTTAAAAATATATGTTATAACAAATCTAAAAATGTATCATACAATAGCATATATATATATATCGATTCAATTTTAGAGTCAAAATTAAGAAGTTTTGACTAAATTAATAGCTAAATTTCAGCTTAAGAAGTGAAATATATTTTTAAATCTAGAAACATAAACTCAAAAGTTGACTATAATAATGTAACCAAAGAAGAAAATCAAAAATCATATTAATCAACGAAATTGATTCAATTATTTCCATATAATTGAAATGTATTATGTATTACAAGTATTATAAATGAAATAAATCAAAATTGAAAGCATGGCATTGTTGATGAAATACTGAAAATATCAAATAATCTTTAAGGTTAAAATGCATTTATGTTCCCCGAGTTCTTTGTTTAGTGTACATACACCCTCAATTTTTCAAAAGTGCACATATATATATATACTCCCTCCCAGTTTTTCAAAAGTGTAAATATAATCCTCCCAATTTTTTGAAAGTGCACACATACCCTTACCGGTGGAGATTGTCGTTTGAAAAGTGAGGGACATATGTGCACAAATAAGGAACCCGGCGTATATGTACACTTTCAAAAAACGGAGAGGAATCTGTGCACTAAACAAGGAATTGGGGGAAGGAATTCACTTTATATTATGCTAAGAGGAGTATTTTTCTTGTCTTCAATAAAGAGTCATACTTTTAGTATCAAAATAAGTTTCTTGTGTGAGAATGTTTCTAAGAAATAAAGGAAGTAATACACATTAATTATTAACTATAAGGGAATTATTACTATTTTATTTTATTTCTTTTGTTTTCTAACACAAGAATTGTGGAAGTCCAACGTCCAGACCTGTGCTCGCCTTTCAGCTCATAACTAAGTCGTAAGATTCATAACCAACTACTACAACGTTTGACTCCACTACTTGATAGTTGTTACATCGATCAGTAATATATTTAAAAGAATGAGGTTGTTGAAATTTGAGGTTATTTATTTTCTAATTAATAGGCGTGCTGGTACAAAGTTTACGCTCATAAGTTTCAAATTCTCACCTTGTAAGATATTATTAAAAGTCTATATAAGATATTATTTCTTGTCTATTTAATAGAGTTCATTTTTTAGTGATTGGAATTAAAATGCTATTATCTCTTCATATAAGTATACTTAAGAATTATAAAACATGAATTCATAATTAGGTTGATTAGTAGCAAAAATATGACAAATACTGATTTAGAGCTAATTATACTCTGCTTTAATTGGTTTTACATTTTTCAAATATATATATATATATATATATATTCTAGTTAGGAGACGGACAAAGTAATTCTCCTTCACAATTTTACTCGGTACTCCATATATGTTGAGATCAAGGTGGTCGCCATTGACAGTGAGACACTATGAATCTATGATTCCCACTATTTACATGATTAATCATATCATAATATATATATATATAACATGCATGTAAAAAAATTTAAATAACAAGATTGGTACATTATTTCATTTTGTCTACCATTCATATCATATAATGTATGCAACATATAAATGCACATCAAATTATTTTGAAAATGCACATCCTATTCAAACAAAGAAAATATTTTTTAAAAAAAATACAATTTTGATACTCCCTCCCAACTCAAATTACATACTGTACGATATTCAAAAAAATATGTTTGACCATTAACGTGTTTAACCACATATAGCAATGGAAAATAAAAGGTTGATATTTAGAAATTACTTGTTACGGTGAATTCAACAATATCATATACGATAATATTGTTACTTATATATTTATTTAAATATGTTGGCAAAATTGGCAAAGTTTTGGGAAAGGTCGTCTTTCCATAAGTTCATAGAAAGACGGGGTTTAACTAGAATAATAAAAGGTAAAAGTTTTATTTACAATATTAAAAAATTATTATGTAACATGTAGTAGTTATAAAGTTTATAACCCGCATCATGCAACCCAAAAATTTTATCTTCATTTCTTCTAATCTACACTTTAAACCTTGATCTTTCCATGTCTTATGGAAATACTGTCTTTCAAGGGACAGACTAGGCAAAATTTGATAGAGAATAATATTAAATAGTATACAAAGACTTGAGTGAGACGGTCTCACTCATTCTTATGGTGAGACGGATGATCTAAATATAATTATTTAAAGATGAGAAATGACATGAGATACATTATGTAATTTTTAAAAGTTTACTTATTCATTTGTCTCACCATAACTTATGGTTAGACGGTCTCATATGAGTCTTTCTCATAAAATTAAACTGTAACAATAATAAAAATATATTAAACTTAATTTCATGAAATTGAACTGAAATATAATTAAATTATTTGAATTAAACTGAATGTACGTTGTAAAAAGTAAAAGTTTTGCTGTATCGATTGATTTTTATATTTAAATAAAGAGTTTGTCTCTTGAAAGATTATTTTTCGATAAATTATGAAATAACAAGGTTAAACTACAAATTATAAGAAATCAAGATAAATTAAATTAATTGGGTCACAAACTTATAATTATTGTATGATGTATAGTAAAATTTTAATATTGCAACTAAAATATTTTACCTTTTTATAATTTTAATTCAATCTCATATTTCCATATGCCTATGAAAATGCGATACTTTTCAATACTTTACCTTTTTAGAATTTTAATTTAATTATTTTAATTTAATTTAAACTTAATTCAAGTTGTGACTCGATCAAGTTAAAAAACACAACGTTGAGCTAGTTTTAAAATAATATGCATGGCGATTTCATTATCTTATCTGAAATCTAATTCCAAACCCTAATCCCCATATAAATCGTACTTAAGCATGTGATTAAGTTCAAACACAGTAATTTACTTATAATACAATGAACTTAGGAGATTGCGTTTTTAAGTGTGATCTTCTAATCAACAAGCAAGAATTTCTAGACGTCAGTTTGATGCATTTGTTTATTTTAAGACACTGTTTTCTTGGGATGATTTTTTTTTTACTGAATTGAAATAAATTAAATTGAATAAAGTTAAATTAAATTTAAATTAAACGCGATGAAAGATAATAGATCAAAGTTAAATCAAATAGCATCAATTAAATATTTTACTAAATTAAAAGGAATTGAATTAAAGTGCGAATGAGTTAGAAAGAACCGAATTCGAGATTAACCATGCGAGCATTATTCCATTAACTATAAGTTTATGTTGGATAAATAATCATCATTAACCTTTAGATTCATGCTCTACTTCTTCACACACGTACGTTTGATTTGTCTGTATGTGGTCAAGAATCAATAATTTCAGGATTAGATAAAATTAGGATAATTAATGATGAATTATCAGAAGAAAGGGCCATGTGGCGAGCGCTTATTAATTTGATGAGGCGTTCAATTCTCTTTGCTTTTGCTTTTGCTTTTGCTTTTGGCCCTTTTGACAGCTAAATAAAGGAAATTTGTTACTTATTATAAAATGGGACTAAATTTTTTTCCCCCTAACATAGTATCTTTTACCATCTTTTAGTCCTCGAGAGCAAAATCACATTTTTTAGTACCCCACAAATTCAAAGTGAAATTTCTTGTCCCCAACACTAGATTCCGGTTGGTTTTCAGGTAATCCGGTATTATTTCCGATATAGCCAGGGGTATTTTCATAATTTTATAATTAAAAAATATTTTCAATTAAAAATTCTTCCTCCACTCTGCCAACAGATTTCGGCCACTCCGCCAATAGATTTAGCCGCCGCTACCCCTTTTATTCTTTCACTTCGCCAACAGATTCCGGCCACCACCACCACCACCACCTCTTGCAGCCAGCTACCACCGCCAGCCACCATGCTCTTATGGCGGCACCTCTTTTTCACCACCGTGAAATCTACCCACAAGTACATACCCCAATCGTACCACCACACATTCTTCGCCATCTATTTCTCGACCACGTTCACAGCCAACCTAGAAATGACCCCACCCCGCCATCACTCCATCACTCCACCCCAGACCTCCACCATTCCCGCCGACAATGACAACCTATATTTGATGTTCCTAAATTTTCTCAACTGCGGGCCTCAATTTGCTCCACCGCTGGAAGAAGATGTGTGTGCTCCTACTCGACGACGCCGGGAAGCTCCACCGGCAGCTAGGGTTTCCCAGGGCCGCAAAGTCATCAAGTTCCTTTGTCGCCACCCACTCATCTTCTTCTTCTACCGCCACACGACGATAAAATGTGGTTAGGGTTTACTGATTTCGTGGAAAAATTAATCCTCAAAGAGCGGGAGATCATGAATGAAATGGAGTCTCGCGGAGTGGATCGATTTGCTCCGCATGAAATCAATTTCCTCCGTCGAGGAAGCCCTTGAACACAAACATAAAGAAGAATTGGGGTAACGGGAGGGGTAGCAGCGGAGTGGAATAAGAAAAAGGGCAGCGCCGGTAGGAGTGGTTCGGCATGAGTGGTTGTGGTGGCCGGAGACAGGTGGCGAAGTGGAAGAAGAAAAGGGGTAGATGTGGTGGGAAGAATGGAGCGGTGAAGTGAGAGGAAGAAGAAATGGGGAACGGTGGGGATATGGGAAATGGAAAGAAAATAGAAAAAGGATGAAAATATTTTTTAATAAGTAAAATTACAAAAGTACCTCTAATCATATCGGAAATAGTGACGGTTTTGGGACCAACGATGAAAACTACCTGAAAACCACCTGGAATATGGTTTTGGGGATTGAAAATTTTACTTTGAAGTTATTGGGTACTAAGAAAAACTGGTTTTGCTCTCGGAGACCAAAAGATGGTAAAAGATGCTATGTTGGGGGAAAAACAATTTAGTCATAAAATGGCCTCTTTGTCCGATTTGTTTTGATTTAATTTAACTGAACTAAATCAAATAAAAAAACAATATTTACCGCATATAAATGAAATGAATAGAATGAAATTAAGCTAATTTTTAAATTATATTTTTTAAAAAATTAAGCTAAAAATAATAAAATTAAACTGAAATACAAATAAAATCGGAATAAATTACTCCCTCTATTTTTTAAATATATTTATGGCATATTTACTATAAATTGATGTTTTCTTTTACTTGACACTCTTTCCATTTTTGGCAAGATTCCTTCAATTTCATACACTCATTCTATTTTTTTTTACTTTTTACATTCAATTTCCTTCATTCATTTTCTTCACCTAAATCCAAGTAACTAAATCAGCCATAATGCCAATTTTGCCACCACACATATTTGTCCATCAATGGATAACAAACAGTAGTACTACTTTTGATCTGGTTCTTGATATGGACAAAATCATAGGAGACAAAATAACCTATGGTCGGCAAGTAAACAATTTATTGTGTTAAACAGTGCGATACTTAATCAATTACATGACAAAAACAGATGATTAGACTGCCTAAACATGATTTAATCTCTTATTGTTTTGTCTTCTGTAAGAGAAAATAGTGATTTAAATTCTGATAACACGATGAGGAGTAATTTAGACAAAATTATCTTCGATGTTAAAATCTATTTTTATAAATGTTACACAATGGGAGTATTGAATTGGCAGGGCTGATATCAATCAAGTGACATATTCCAAACGCATTTCTCTTTATTTATTGTACTCAACTTGTCGCACCATCAGATGCACATTTACTATTCGACAGTCGACTCTATCAAACTGTAACCACGTATTTGTATGCATATACAAACAATAATATACTCCCTCTATTTTTTTTTATTGGCACACTTACCTAATTGGAATATTTTCTTTTAAATGGCACACTTTCCATTTTTAGCAAGATTCCTTCAATTTCATCCACTCATTCTACTTTTTACTTTCTACATTCAATTTCATCCACTCATTTTCCTCACCTAAATCCAAGCACCTAAAGCTATGGTGCCAATAAAAAGAAAACAGAGGGAGTAGTATGTAATATTTATGGATTCACCTAATAAATAGTTTTTAAATATTATTTTTTATTTATCGTTATTTTTACGTAATTAGACATATTAACTGTCAACCATATTTTTTAAAGACCGTAAAAAATTGTAACAGTTTATGCTGGAAGGAAGGAATTTATATTCTCGTTTTGGCTCTTTATTCTTTGTCGAGGTTGAGTAATTATTGAATAGAAACAACAGTTAATGTCTAATTGTCTGATTGAGAGTGACTTTTGCCTGCTTGTCACTGTTTCAATGTGTTTCAATGTGTTGCTTTCTAATTTTAAAATCGTTGCTTTCTAATTCATTTATGTACTATTACTTTTATTTATTATAGGTTTAGTTTAAGTTAAATTCAACTCAATTCAAAAGAAAATCTTTTAGGAAGAAGAGAGCATTCTAATGATGTGGGCTACCTTGAGCTGTAAACTCATTTATAATAGTGTTTTATATGATTGGTTATCACTACATATGTTGACTCATAAAATGAAAGAAAAAGAAGAAAATTACTTATATTTTCACTTCGTAATAGTTTAATTTTTCAGTTAACTTTTTAAAAATAAATATATCTTAAATATGAGTATTATATACTTCTTCCGTGCCAAGATTACTTGCATAATTGCTTTTGGAGCAAAGTTTGATGTAACCTTATGCGGCATGGAATAATTGACGAAAAGTAAGGATATTTTGGGAAAACAGTTGGTTCAGTTTTAAAGTTGTTAAAGTTGTTAAAGTGGAAGAAGACATTGTGGAAATTTAACATCATATTCTTTGTCATTTTAAGTAATTTTCAAAGTATGTCATTACTTGTGGGACAAACGAAAATAGAAAGTAGTCCAATAATCTTGGGACGGATGGAGTAAGTAATAATGCCAACTTATAATCTACCTAACAAAAGTTATCGAAAATTACACGTCTTAAAAGAGTTTATTGTATATGGAAAATAAACCCTACCAATAAGGTAACATTTGTAATATACTCCCTCCACAGTTTTGGCCTATATATTTTTTCACGGTTTTCAATAATCATGTTTGACCGTTAATATCTCTTGCTACATGTAACAATTCTGCATAAAACTTTGATATTTAGGAAATATGTTAAGATGAATCTAACGATATCTCATATGATATTTTTATTACAAATATATTAATTTATATTTATGGTCAAAGTTTATCAAATTTGACTTGAAAAACGTAAATATACCAAAACTGGTGGGACAGAGGGAGTAACAACTAATAAGCCAACCCACCCATGTGATCGGTCAAATGGTAAGTGATTAGTTATGTACTGGTTCGAGGTCAGGGTTCCAATCCTGCAGCCGTATGAAAGTTCCCGGTTGTCTCTTAGATCGGGAAATGACCACCAGATACTTGATATTTAATCGTCGACATTTATCTCTTCATCAATCTGTGGTGTCAGGATGACGGAACTCTGAGAACGAGAAATTTTTCCTCTCATACTCCAACTAAGAAGCCAAAATTAGGTGTAGATTAGAAAGGGTTGGTGCATGGAATTCCGGAAGTAGAATCTTAGATGAGATTTAATGAGCGAGATTAAGAGGGAACCGTACATTGATGAGCACTCAGAAACAGAAACAGTGCAACTCCAGCCGTTCGTGTAATAACTTCGTCTTTTTTTGCCGGAATAAAATAATTCCAGCTGGACCGTACCAAAATGCTACAACGAAGCGCCTTCGAACCTGGACTCCCTTTCGCTTTAATTTCGTTTTTTTAATTTTTTTAATATAATTAATAGTATTTATTAATTTAATTGGCCTTTTGGGCTGATATATTATTGCTGGAATTCGGCGGTTGGGCCAATTGACCAGGGCCCACTTTCTGTTCCAGCACAGCACAATGCATCAAGCTTTGCTCTATTTTTCCCCGCAACGCACCGTATAATAAATATTGTTTGTTATTGTATCAACTAGGGATATTTCAGTCATTATTCTGACTTCCCTTCTTTAAGAAAATGACACCGTTTTCCACATAATTTTCTAGGCTTATATGTTCTCTTCTTCATCGCTGTTTTAGTTTCCTCCTCTTCTCCATTCCTCTTCTTAATCAATGTTCCACTGGAGGATGTTTCCGGCAATCTAACGACGGTTTACTTCGATCCAAAGGCATCCGAGCGCTTTCAGTTGCGTCAGAGGTGAAATAGATCCAACGGCATGCGAAGGATGTCAATCGCGTTAGAGGTGAAGCATCAAAATGACAAAATAAATACAAAGATGGTTGATACTATCTCACTCAGTTTTATGATTAAATAAAGGATTTAGATATAATTGTTTAAATGTGAGAATCATATGAATTCATTTATCTAATTCTTAAAACTTTGCTTACTTTTTTCGTTTCACTATAGATTATGGTAAGCGAGACTCACATTTATCCTTTTATTTTCAAAACAAAATTATTTCCTTATTTTATTTATTTTTTGTTTTATACTGCCTAATCGTTGAATAGAGTCATGTACAATTAATGAAATAATTTGACATTTGCTTTCACTTGTTGCAATTAAAAAATATCTCAAAATATAAATACTTATAATTTGATCTTAAGAATTTAAACATTAGCTGATTTTAATTATTTACCAAACACAAAATTTTATACAATAAGATTGTTTATAACTGATCTAACCCTTAGTCGGTTTAAAAGGAAACTTTTTCTTTACCAAATAATTTTAAAAAATTAAATGAAAGCAAATTTATAAGTCCTGCAAGTTTCTCCCTGATTTTCCATTTCA
>JAULKK010015134.1:0-10083 GCA_032355705.1 Rubia peregrina
CTAAACCCCTTATGATGTAAACCTACCTAAATCTAGCAATCTTCCAACAAAAAGATAACAAAAGAGATGTTAAATGCCTCAGAAAATACGTGAATTTGATGTCTCATCATCGGACCTTGCCCTATGGCAACCCCATCACTGCCCTAATGGAGAACCGAAGTGTTAAGATCAAATCAACTGTCGAGATCCAACAGAGGTACTATGATGGAAACTACTTCGACAAGAAGCACTGGCATTGGGAGGCAGGGATTTTGATTGATCCAAAGTCCCCAAGGGAAATTTTGATGTACTTACCCAACCTGGTCCCGAGTGTACATCATCAACACATGCAACAATGTATCCTGAAACCGCCACTCCTATCCCAGGATCGAGTGTGAAATTCTATTTATTTGGAGCTCATTCCAATTATTTATTATTTTAAATTGTAAACTTTTTATGAAATGAACGATCATTTTCTCCCAAAAGGACTAAAGAGCAGTTCATGTGCCATAATCATAAAGGACTTGGCAGAGATTAAGACTCTGGCGCATCGCACAGACCGCCATGTGCGTCCATTGATGACCGATTTGATGGACCTGAAATCAACATTTACCAGTGCTATCAACACACCTCGTGTAGACCCCAAGATGGTTGTACCTGAGCCTGAAACACACCCCAATGAGGAAGAGGGCCCAGAGGATGAGGAAGAGGGCCCGGAGGATGAGCCAAAGGGCCCAGAGGATGAGGACGATGCACTATCCAAGAGTCAAGATGAAACAGGCTCCAGGGTGAGGAGACTGAGACTGAGTCTTTGAGTGATGGGAGGAAGCATTTGAAATTGGCAACCGGTTATGGCAGATCATCAGAAGAAGATACAATCCCTCCCGTGTCACATCCCAACTGATGGCCATGTATTGAATTGATGATTGTGTGGTAATTAGTATTTGCATTCGAATTCTATGAATTTGCTCAATTTTGTGACATTGCATGATGTGCTATGGATTCTATGTTAGTATTTTTATTTTATTGATTGTAATAGTTTTATTGATTTGATGTTAATGGTTTTAGTGGAATAGGTTTAGAAGTGATGATTTTGAAGGAAAACTGTACCTATCTGACGTCACATTATATTCGTACATCCTAAGATCGGTTAGTCTGAGGGGTTACCGACAGACTGGCGACATCACATGAATTAATTTATTTAAGATGATTTAGGCACTGACTTTGATTGATGGGCGGCTGGAATATCACCGTGACCAATTCGTTCTCATTGAATCATTCTCCGACTACTGGTGCGAGGTCGACATCTCTGTTTCATTAGCATTCTATTCAATTTTAATACTACTACCTAAAGTTTGCGAAGTCACATACGTCAGTCGTGCAAATCGATTTGTCCATCGACATATGTTCATTGTCGATTACTAAGTTTGCCAACATAATAATTGCTTCATTTTTTGGGATATTAAGGATAGACATTGGATTAACTGATTACATTAAAACAAGGAAAATCCCATAAACTTTCAACAAGATTATTTAAAATAATTTCTAGGCCGAAACTATGTATTCTTCTTCCACTTCTTTAATTTGGGGTCCCTCTCAATCCAACACCTTCTTCAAGGTTTCTCCTTAAAACCCAAATATCTCATCCTGACCAACATTACTTGTGCTGGGTGGAGTGTGTGGAATAATATAGGACAGTGAAGATGGACAACAATCTCCCACAATTGACTTTTACCGTGAATGATCACTGATTTGCTAGAATCACTAGGATTAACAACATAAAACAACTGTGTAACCTGGGAAGCAAGGATGTAAGGATCACCACTAGAATAAGTCCTGGTCAAATAAACAACTATAAAACCTAGGTCGTTAACCGATACACCGACATTGTTATCAACCCCCTTGAATTTGAAAAGTGGTACCCTGAAACTTTTGTAAATGAGTTCCCATATTTCCTCAATCACGACATAGAATCCTTCGCGCTGCTCATATGCAAAACTTCCACAACTACTCTAACAAAACTATTCTGTGTAGCAGTGTGTATGTCCCATTCAAGGGTTGAGAAGGTAAACCCATTTATGTTATAGCCCGTGAACGAAATTGCAGTTGTAGAAAGAGTTAAGGCTAACCAATTCACGTTGTTACCATGTCTCCGACTACTGTATGGCGTAACTAATCAATGAAAGTGTGATTGTGTTTAAAAAGTACTTGCTTCTCCGACCAAGTGAGGTGACGCTCTTTGATCGAGGTCATGCACATATCCACATACGGGAGAACCACATATGAGTTTCGTGAAACGTATAAGTGTGTTTTCATCAACTCTTCAGGGGTTAATAACCCGGTTGTTCCTTTTCGTAAACCTTTTTCACCCACTTTGTCTGCATGGCACAGTTTTGGTACACCTACCGACTCTTGATTCTTAAAAAATTCCATGCGGTATTCTGCCGCATCCTCGGTCACATACCTTTATACAATACTAACATCTGGGTGAGATTGATTTTCAAATAACCCTTGAGTATCTTCATATACCCCTCGAAGGGATATATACATCAAAGATAAACAAGGCCACATATCAATATTTCCCATACAACATGAACCAACAAGTGCACCATAATGTCAAAGAATGAAAGAGGGAAATACACCTCTAACTCGCACAACATGATTACTTTTTCCTCCTGCGATTCCTCCAATTTTTGATGCTTAATCTCCTTACAACAAATTTCCTTGAAGAAGCGACAAAAAGGGTAATACAATTTATGACATGAGTTGGCATGGTGGATCTGATCGCAATGGGGGAATAATTCATGAATTAAACAATGTGAATTGTATGATTTCATATTACCCAATCTCAATCCCTCATCGGATACTAGATTACTAACCCTAGAAGAGTAGCCCATCAGGACAAATATACCTCTAAGGCTAGAACATAGAAACTCTTTCTCACCTTTTGAAAGAGTTTAACAAGTAGCGGGCAAGTACTTCTTCGATCCCTAATCCTTAGAGCCAATTCTAGTATAATTTCTATTTCAACCATATCTTTCCTTGACTTCACTCCATCGTTTGTCTTACCCGGGATATTCATCAAAGTACCAACCAAACTATCACATATATTCTTTTCAATATGCACATATCCAAATGGTGTTTCACGTCAAAGGTCTCCCAATATGGTAGTTAAAAAAAGGAACGTTTCTTCCAACTACCGGAAACCTTTGGTTTCCTCTTCCTGTTGCCAAAGCCATCTCAAAAATCACGCAACATGTTCAAGACTAATGCACCTATTAAAATGGGAGGAGGGGGCACCAACTCTACCTTGCCATTGAATTCAGCACACCGATTCCTCCAACGATAAGTTGTAGGAAGCCACCCCGGTGCCCAAGATACAATGTCTTGCTTCCATGAATCAAATGCCAATATTCTATTCCTTCCAAACAAATGGTGCATGCCTTGTGACCCTTACCTAAATATCCATACAAGTTTCCATAGGCAAGAAAGTCGTTAACAATGCAGAACAACATGGCTTGAAAATCAAACAACTCCTTCCGAAAACCATCATACATACTCATTCCTGGATCCCACAGCTTCTTAAGGTTATCCACCAGGGGGGATAGGTACACATCGATATCGTTCCTCAGTTTCTTAGGACCGGAGATCATTAGAGACAACATGATGTACTTCCTTTTCATGCATAACCATGGGGGTAAGTTGTAAATTACTACCATTACCAACCATAAGCTAAGATTGCTTCTCATATTACTGAACGAGGTTATTCCATTCGTTCACAAACCAAGCCTCAAGTTACGTGGATCTTTCCCAAAGACATGAAATGCCACATCTATTTTCTTCTACTGATCACCATCGACTAGATGACTAATGACTTCAGGATCAACCACTTTCCGATTTCCATTCCAACTCAAATATTTTGCATCCTTAGGATTGTCAAATAATCTTCTCAATCGAGGAATGATAGGTAGATACCAGACAACATTGACATGAACTTTCTTCGTCCGTCGATTACGAATTCTCCATCAACCTCCACCTCCTTCAATTTTAACCTCGGAGCAATGTATTTTGGGCATACCTCCGCATTCAAGTGATTTCCCTAATACAAGATACAATCGTTCCGAAAGGCATATATATATATTTTCATAATCCATGCCCATCGGACATGGTACCTTATTTACCTTATGTACCATTTCCGGTATTCTATTGCCAATCAGAAGCATTTCTTTCAACGCTTTCAACAAACCGGAGAAACTAACATCACTATAGGAATACTTAGCTTTCACATTCATCAACTGCAAAGTGGCCTTCAAAATAATCATTCCTTCAGGGCATCCATCGTATATAAGTGTTTCATTATATCCGTCAAAGTCTATTAGGATTGCCACTGCAGTTCTTGACAATCTCCTCAATCAACTCATATGTTTTATCATCCTTCTCGGGTTGATCTACTTCATTTCTAGTATGATCATCCATATTCTTCCCATGCCAAAACTAAATTTTGTATGATGGATCAAAACCATATATAAATAAGTTATCCTTCAAACCAACTGCATCTTCATGAATAGCGCTGTTCCAACACTTCTTGCTAGGACAATACACATACAAATTTTTTTCCTTCACGGTACTTGGAAATGCATATTTAATGAAGTTAGTTACAAAATATTGATGCTCCTCCCTTGTTCAATCTTCGTCAAAACAATGAGTTTTATCCATAGACATTTCTACTGTAAACAATAAGTACACATTGTTTAGGATCATATCTTAGGAACATGTACATACACTTACATTCATTCAATTATTGGATTCATAACATATGAATATTGATTAGAGTAACATATATATATATGTGTGTGTGTGTGTGTGTGTGTCAATGAAAACCTTCATTATCATGCTCCCACAACATCCACCATATATATATATACATATATTTATAGAATGGCTACATTCAATCAACCCATAGTTAAATACATCTTCTCATATCAATTGAACTAACCTAGAACCAAAATTTAAAGATGAAAACAAAAATTTAGGCATGGCATACTTACTTGCTACTTGAGTGGAGAGTTAAATCACAACCCATATCCCTATTGCCCATCTTCAACAATGAGGAATTGGATTTTGTAGAGTTATATTCAATGTGGAAGAAGATTTTGGGAATTATGATTGACTTTGGTCAGAGGACCAAGACATACTTAACAAATCCTGACGTATGCGACGTCGCTCCTTAACTTCATGTGACATTAGGTCTAACCAAGTAGTAATGCGATTTAGTCAATCTCATGAATGACTAATACTACTTGGACATACACATGTTGCCGACGTCGCACCTACGTCGGTTAAACTTTTTTACTTTGATGTATTTTGACATTTACCTCGGCTACTATACAACAGAGGTAAAAAATATATTATTTACCTCAATTTTTTATAACCTAGGTAAATAATACCTTTTACATTGAAAAAAGGAACCGAGGTAAAAGAATATTTTACCTCTGTTATTTAGCCTAAGGCAAAAAATTGAGGTAAAAGGGGCGAAATAAAATGTGTTTTCTTGTAGTCTACCTCGCCGCTCCACTGCGAACTCCACCGTGCCACTCCACCGAGAAGACCACCATTCCACTTCCACCACAAAGCACATCACGCTAGAGAAATAGGTTTCTTGATCTGTTTGATGTTTTTTCGTTTGATGGTTTTGGTTATAAATCCATTTTAGCCCTGTTGCAGACGTTTTTCTATATGTTTCCCTAGTTTTTTCCCGCCTCCTTCCGGAAATCTCAGGTTTTCGGAAGTTTTTTTGGAATCTCAAAATTAGGTTATGAATTTGGAACCTATTTCGGACCCCAATAAATGTGGTTTTTGAACTGCCTTGATCGAAATCGATCCAAGGTAGAGCCAGAGAAGACACTTGAAAACCAGAGAAGACACTTTTTCAAGTGTCTTCTCTGGTCCGATAAACCATCTTAAATAATACTTTCTCCACTAGCGTATCAATAAGGACAAAGGACGACAAGCCAAGTTGGTGGATTTTTACTAAGGAAATACTAATCCATCTGTCCCTATATAATTGTCCTATCACCCAAAAAGTAAAAAAATTTAAATGCATTTAATTTAAATGGAAATTCATTTCGTTGAGTGTGATAACCCACTTGGCGTAGTGGAAAAATGTGGCCCAAAGTTGGATTAGTCTTGAAATTGGGAGAACACTTGTAAATTTAGTTGTAAGTTAGGGTTGTATTTGGGCATTAAAGACCTAATTCTTTGCCAATTGGGAAAAGAATGAGAGGATTCATTTAATCAGGGATACCTAATTTAGTAAGTATGATAAATACATAGGGACCGAGGGAATAGTTTAAAAAAACCCTAACATAGGCGTCAGAGCTTCCTTCCGGTGGACCACCTCGCAGATATTTTTCGAAGGTACTCAAAGAGGTTGGGTTTTATGTGCTGATTCTAGAAACTATGCTTATTTGGAATGACCCCCCGCGTCAACATGCATGTACTAATTGAAACATCGATAGTTTTCCCCAACAAATAAAAAAAATTCCTCTTGCATATCATCAATCATCGTTCGCCAATCGACTTATACATCCCGCATACATACGTAAGTAAATGATTTACCTAAAAAATGTAAGTACAAAATTTAGAGTTGTAAAATCTACGTGTGTTAATTGGAAATCTGTGGGAATTATGCATGAAGTCAAAGATGGAATAATATGTGTTGCAACATTCGAAGAATTATCTCAGCTGAGTTGGGTGTTGAAGCCGTTTGAATAAATTCCTATATTTGTGGAATTAGATTGGATTTAATGAAATCAAAATTGATATGAAATAATCCCTTTTCTTATGCGGTTTGATTTGATTGGATTTGGTTTAAATTACCTTCATGGGGATTAGATTAGTCAATTACTATCTTCATGGGATTTGATTGATATGCTAAGTAATTAGAGTTGGAGATGAAAAAGGAATGATTTTCGCACATAATGTTGATGCGTGCGACCAGTTTAAATGGATGAATAATTCAGATGAGCTACTTATGAAATTCATTGGGGATATATATACAAATAAAACCCTATATAACTTGAGTAAGTGTAAATAAAACACAGAGATAAGTTTTAGTGCAAAAATAACCCTAACTACTTTACATAAGTGCAAATATAAGTCTAAAGACTATATTCTAGCATTGACTGGCCCTTTCCAGCCATTGACTGACCAAAAATGATCAAAACGCCCTTTCAACCTTATACAAAATTTAAAAGACAAAAATACCCTTTGCCCATCACCGCCACTTCGATTAGGCCATCACCTCCTACATCACGCATAAGGCAGACACGCCTCAACAGAGGCACACGTGAATCTCAAGCTCCGTTGTTACTGGCTCACACGGGTATTCCACAAGCTGATATGTTCTTTACTGGATAGGTCTTCGGTGCAGAACTTTTCCTTGCCTAGGTTGCCTTCTGCGCTGAATTGGGACTTGGAACAGAGACAAAAAAAGATAGCGGCTAGAGGAGCCGAATTGGTCATAGATTGAGATAGATGCAGAAGAGCGGCAACGATCGAATCTGAAGCTGATAGCTAGGGTTTGTGTGATCGGATCGAGACAGAGAAGTTCAGTAGCGGGCTTGTTTGATGTACGGGCCGGGCAAGTACATATTATCGGAGATGATGTAAGAGATGACGACAACAATGAGCGAGCTGAACCGCAAGCTTCGGCAGTCGATTAGAGGCAAAGAATGACCCAAATTTTTGGCTAGTTATTAGGGATCCAAAGAACATGACTCAGGTGAGAATGACCTGGCGGCAGGTGATGTTTTGTAGAAGTAGAAGAAGAGGTGGGTGGAAATGGATTAGAGTGTATAATAGAAGAAGAAGAGTAAGGGGTATTATAGACATTTAATTTTTTTCTTCATAGTGGTAAAATCAATTTTTCACAATTTTCGACCTAAATCTGTCGGAAGGGGTAATTTTTGCACATACAGTAATTATCTAGGGTTATATTTGTAGGTTTTCATATTGAAAGAGTACTAAAGAGCCATTGATGTGTTTCAACATGTCTCTAAATCTTTAGAGTCTACATCTTTAGAGAAGTTCAAAATCGTATACCTTAATTTCACGGGAAGAGGAGATCTAGCTAGCGTCAACAAGTTTCGATATTAGAGGGATTCTGATCTAGCCTAATCGGTAGCAAGAGGAGTTTGCAAAATCTTCACTTATAATTAGTAAAGATGAGTACTATTGTATGGGACACTTTGTACAGTTCTCTTTTGATTAATGGATTTATTCGGAACTGGACATGTCCCCACATATGTGGGTGAATTCACCGAATTGCGGAATCAAATCTTGTGTGTCAACTTTTATATTTTAACAGTACTTGATTAAACTGGAAAAATTTATTGATTTAAATTAGATAATTGGTAAAACCAAAATCTGAAGAGTTAAGTTCGGTGATTTATTTTTATTTTTATGAAATGGAAGATTGACAATCCTTTGTTACGAGTAAATGGCAAGCAAACTGGATTCCAAAAGTTGTGAGTAAGCGATACTTGACTGATTGTTGAAGTAATTAAAGAACATTGATGGAGGAAAAGGTATTAATTAAAGAGTAGTTCTATAAGTTTATGCACGTGTCATTTTTTTTACCTTATACAATGTATTTGTTATATTACATATTAAATGTAAAAATTTTAGAATAATTTTTTATATCATATATTGTAATATTTCTATAAGTCATGGAAAGACCAAGGTTTAAAGTGCAAATTAGAAGAAATGAAGATAAATTTTTTGGGTTTCATGAATCGGGTTAAACTTTATAACTACTACATGTTGCATAATAAAATTTTAACCTTTTATTATTCTAATTAAACCTTTTTTCCCATCAACCTATTAAAAATGATATCTCCCAAGACTTTGCCTATTTTTATATTTTCACATTAACATACATATTATTATTTATTTTAACTTTTAAAATGCAATATTTAAATTTTATAAAAAGATTACAACAATTAAGGTAAAAGTCACTATGTAGTGTTCATAAGCTTATGGAAAAACCGCCTTTCCAGACACTTCCTCTTAATTAATAAGGAGCATATACATACCTAAATTTGAAATTATATTTAGCAAAGTCCCTGTGGTGAAGAAATAAGATATACTAGAGAAAAATGTGCACTAAAAAGCTACAATACGTAGAAGCAATAATAGGTGCCTAATTAACAGCTACTAAGACATAATTTCATTAGAGATGTTAGTCTCTGACCCGAATCCGAAACCGACATGTACTGAAACGATCGATTCAACCTGAAAACCGATTTAACCCGAGAGATTTAAACCCGAATCTAAGCCGACACGACCGAACTTCAACTTGAAATCTGATTATAACCTGAGAAATACTGACCCGACACGAGCGAATTCAGCCCGAACCTGAATCCGACCTGAGAGCTATCAACCCGAACCCGACACGATCAAGACTCAACCCGAACCTGAACCCAACACGACCAGACTCAACCTAAACCCGAACCCCACTCGACCAGACTCAACTTGAACCCGACACGAACAAACTCAACTTGAAACCCCGATCTAAAGCTGAACATGATTCAACCCGGCCCACAATCAACCCAAACACTATTCAACCCAATAAATCAACTATATACTCCTACATGTAATCAACTCAAAATAGACCTGGCAAACGGGTCTCTTCGGTCGAGTACGGGTGAGACCCAATCGGTTTGGTATAATTTGGAGAAATTTTTGTCTTCGGGTATCGGGTCTTGATCGGGTGCGTTCGGGTTTGGGTGTCATTCGATAGTGTTGAAAAATATCCGATCAGGTCGGGTTTGGTCTTTGGTTGTTTCAATTTCGATACAGTTCGGTTATCAAAACTGAATAAACCAAATCTTTTGATCATTTGAACATAACAAAAAATTCATCAGCTGGTCAAAAATTTAACTTTAAATTAATCTTTTCAAAGCCCATTTAAGGCCCGTTAAATGACCTACATTTGGGTCTTAATAACATTTTAGAATATGGAGGGAGGGATACCCTATTTATAAGGGATTTCTACCAAATAATTGTGACATGCACCGATGTGGGATGGAACACAGCAACAGT
>JAULKK010015155.1:0-19932 GCA_032355705.1 Rubia peregrina
CCAGACTTCCCTATCCCACTTGCATGCTGCAATAGATCCTTGTAAAGAAAATCCGCCTTTCTCTTCTTTGGGCAGTACGGGCAAGTGAAAGACTGATCAGATATCTTCACTTGGCGGCTTCCATTCCTTAATTTTTCCAAGGATTTCTGTTCATACTCCTCCATTTCAGATTCACTAATATCCGTATCCTCACTGGAACTCATTGCGTGCACCTGATGCAGGCACAAAAGGCAGAGCATCAGTACACGAAGAACACTAAAGAGCAGTGAACTAACTGTCACTCAGCAAATAGATTGATGAACAGTAAATTTGAAAGACTGAAACCGGAATGAGTACAGGAAAGAAACATCATTATTTCAGGCATTAACTAAGATGAATAAAGCTGAAAGAGCAAGCTTTACTCAAGTCTTCAAACTTTTTCAAAACCTAAAAAATGTTCAAAATCTATTGCTACAGACTACGGTTGGTTTAAAGTAAAGAAACTGTAAATAAAACAGCCTCTCTACAAAGGAAATGTTACACCCTACCTTCAACCCCCCTCAAACCCTACATCCAAACGGTATATACTTTGTACATTTGGTCCGGTAAAAAGCTATAAAAAACTACAAAAAAAAGAGAGGCAAAAAACCAGCATTCAACAATTTCACCACACCCCTTTGAGAAAGCACTGATCTTTCACTCCTCAGTCCCCATAGCAACCCAATTAAGCCAAATCAAATCCCAGCTAAACCCAAAAACATAAACTTTCCCCTTTTATCAGCATGCATGGTGATTACAACACAGAAATCAACAGAAAGCATCTGGGAAACAAATCGTAGATAGAATTAGCACAAGCAAAAAAAAAGAAAAGAAAAAATAATTTACCTTAGTTGGATGGTTAATAACTATTTTTCCTGTTGCGGAGAGATGGAAGAAATGCAGGGCTTTGGGTTTTAGTGAGGCAGGGGCAGAAGCCCCAAAAGTGTGTGTGGTGTAAAAAATGCAGATTGCACAGATGTCGATCCGTGAATTTAATGATTCCCTTCTTATATTACACTAACATGGTAACAAGCTATGGGCAATGGCTATAGGACGCTATTATTGTTCTGTGATGATTCTATATTGAGAAAAATGGAGGAGAGGGAGTTGACTGAGTTTCTACTTTTGAGTCCAATGCTCCTGCATCTTTGTATGGGTGGATTTTGTTCGGCTCAGGATCTTCTATTACACTTTTGTGTACCACTGTGTGTTACACTAATAAGAATCAGCCATGTGTACCTCCTAAATTAACTAATATTGGTTTAATGATTTTTATTTTGGTTTACTTAATTTAGATGGTACACATGGCTGATTCTTATTGGTGTAACACACAGTGGTACACAAAAGTGTAACAGAAAATCCTGTCCCTAAATATACTAACTCAAAACCTTATATGTAATTCATTTATTCTTCTAGAAATTGATGTAAGAATATTTAACATGATCTCATATCAGACCCAATCAAACAGAAATCCTAACATCAGACCCAATCAAACTGAAATCCTAACATCAGACCCAGTAGCAGACCCAATTAAATGGAGATCCCAACATCGGTCCAGTACCTTAACCTGAGCTCTGATACCATGTGAATTACAATGTAGGTTGGGCTTTCATCTTAAAATCAATTGACACTGAGTGAAGTAACCCAAGACCTTATATATTAATCATGAGTTAATTGCTAAAATAACTGTAAAATCTGAATGTGCAATTCTAACTCTAAGTTTTGAATGAAAGTGCAAATCTGACCCTGAAAACCTGAATTTGACCGGAAATCACTAAAATGGCCATTGTACCCCCCAATTTGCAAAAAAAAATGAAAAATAAAAAACTAAACAAGACAACTTTTACCGTCTAGTCTTCCCCAAAACCCTGCCCATCTCCTCTTCTTCCACCCGCCCCTCTCCTCTCCTCTCCTCTTGTTCATGTTTTCTGACTAATTCTCCTGCTTCCAAGCGCAGCAGATCTCCTGCTTCCAAGCGTCGAAAGGGGAGTTTCCCCAAGAAAGATGCATCTCTGATCAACCTTAAGCCCAGATCCACTCCCAACCCCACAAAAACCACCACCACCTCCTCCACCTTGGGCAGGTGCCAGATGAGGCTCGTGAACAGGACGACGAAGGCGTAGTTGATGCAGAAGTACTTAATATTTGCATCAGGGGGAACACCACTTCTCGAAAGGGATGCGACAGCGAGTAGGAGGACTGGTGTCATATTATTACTTGTTTTAACTTTTAAAATACAACATTTAAATTTTATTTAAAAAATTACAGCATTTAAAATAAAAATTATCGTGGACTGTCCATATATAACCTTATGGAAAGAACTTCTTTCCTGAAAATTTCTCTTAATATTTAATTGATCACTAAATAATATTCCTTAATTATATACTTAGACCAGGGGCGGAGACAGGAGGGTCTGGAGGGGGTTCCAGTCCCCGTCGAGCTAAAATTTACAGGTGTTTTAAAAAAAATAAAAATTCAGCCCCTCCAGTATAAAGAAAAATTGGAGTTTTTTTTCTTCTTTTCGTGTCAACTCCCGCCACTAATCTTTTCTGGCTCTGCCACTGACTTAGACTAATGTAAGCATACTCGGCTACCTAATCACGGTCCGGCACAGTTAGGTTGTTTGGGATTAGATCAACCACACTGCCTACTTTATCTATATGTAACTATAAAGCGGGAAACTTTCACATTTGTACATCAGGGGCTTCATTGTAATGGTGGTTGACGAAAAGGGTAGATGTGCAAATCTGGACATTTGGGAGTTTGTTGTTCTGTAATTTTTTTCCTCTGTCATTTTCTTTGTGCCCGTTCTTCTTTTGCCGCCTGACAGGATATGTGTCAGAATCCAATCAATCCTGAAATTACGGAATCCGTCAGACTGGATGTGCTCCTTCAATAATTCCCTCGTCGTTCCTCTGACATATCTCAATTAAGGTGATTTTCTTCCTCTCACCCCTTCTCCTTCAATATTGTTTTGAATATCCTTCTTCTCATGCTTCTTGGGATTCATGTTGGGTTCTTCTCCTCTTGAACTCTGATTTAGAGCCTCTTTTCTCTCATCATTACTCTTCCCCACTCCTTCTTCCTCATACTCTCTGAAGCCTCCTCCACCGATGCCGAAATCCGAGGCAGTCAGAATCACTAACTCTATTCATCTCTATTTTTTTAAAACTTGTTTCTACTATTGTTAATTCCGCATAATCGAGGTCGTATTCCCATTTTCGTCCCCTTTCCAGTTAACTTGTAATTTTGTACCAACTGAATCACTCTACAAGCATTTTTTTTTGAAGCAACAAATGTTTTGTTTCTGAAAATGCTTGAAAGAGTGATTGTTATACTAAAGAGACACTTTATGTAGCTGTAATGACAAGTCCATCATTGATTGTATGTTGTTGCTTTTTTTTAATCATTTCTCAGTTGATCTTGGATTACTAAAGATTAATATTTTTCTATAGGATGACGTGTTGGAGAAATCCTCAAAGTTTATGCTGAAAGGGTCAAGCTTGATTTGCAGACCTTATCTTTTCCCTTTTGACGGGGATAAAATCAGCCCATATGCTACCTCTGGTAGTCTTGATATGTGGAAAATGACATTTTTGAAGTGCATGTGAAAACAAAGTAATACAGGTCGCCGAACTTCTGCTTTTTCTCTCTTAGTTTTTACTTCACCGAACCTTATTATTATATTGACAACTTGTGATTCCTGATTCTCGATTCTCTATGATTCTCGATTCTCTATGTGCAGGTTCATCAGACAGTCTTGTGTTAATGAAGACAATTTTGCTTTCCCATAGATGTAATGCTCTTCTTTTGAAACTGTATACATGTTGCCAAAAATGTTTCAATGCTTTCTTGGACATCAGAATACCCCTCCCCCATCTTCCTTATTTTTGTGCTTCAGATGTTGCTCTGCTAAAACCTTCCTCTTCATCGTATCTATTTTCAGTTAATTTGCAGGTTCCTCATTTCCTAAAGCTTCAAGCCCAGTAACTGGCTCTGCATCTGCTGTACACTGTTCTGTTTGTATGCGACATGGCATTCATGGAAGTTGTTGCTGAGAGAGAGGGTCCTTGTTGAGATGGTCAAATTGATTGTTAATTCTCAGACTGTTAACAACATAAAGAACGAACTAATTTTTATTAAATCAGGGGAGGATTCCTCGAGCTACTTACCCGTTTTTAATGAGACCTACAGGGTTTGGTTTAACCTGTTTGTAAAGCCATGGTTTTAGCAATTTTTACCTCTAATTCTTGTTTGTACTTTTACTATTGTGGAACGTAATGAAGAACTCATATATTTGTGTTATGTCTCTATGTGGAAAAATAGGTTGTGTTGTTTTTATGGATTAAGAAATGCTACCCATTTTAGAGTTTGGTGGTATGAATTTGTATGAAGTTTTAAATCCTTTTGGCCTTTTAATTTATGTTTATCGGGAAAAGGCCAAGTAAAACTGTTTATTTAGATGTTTTTAATGGATAAAAACTGCTATCTTTTTTATAGTTTCATGGTGGTTCAAATCAGTATGGGGTTTTGAATCCCTTTTTCCCTTGATTTTTTTAGGGCCCATCGTTCTTCTTCGCCTTCATCTCCGATTCAGCGTTCACAGTTGGATAATTTGAGACCAACTCCTACTTGACTAGTGATCCTATTGTTGCTCGTGCACCGCCACAACAAGCAATGAAGGCACTCAAATACCTGAGTGGATGTCCTGAAGCTCAGGTTCTTGAACTACTATTATTCATTTTGAATGTTCCTTCATTTAATTAGAGTGTTACATGAATTCTTAGGTTTACATTTTTCAGTTGTATCTCCTGAGTTGTGTAATTCTTTGTTTTATTTTGTTAACTATTGCATCTTCTGTCGATTTCATTACTTTACATTCCTAATGATACGGTCTATGATCCCTTGTGTTGTCATGAACCTGATTTCTAAAGCAACTGTCTCATTGTCGTACCAAACAAGAGTATTTGTTTGTGTTCTTGACACTCTAGGTTTCTCTCTCTTTGACTGTTGCTTTGATTGCTTCTAATTCAAACGTGTGGAATGCGGTGCTGCACAATCCAGCTCTTCAAGAATATCTTCAGTCACAAAATATTAATAAGAACATTATGTTTCTCTTCATTATCGCTAAGTCTTGCTAAATCACATGACATCTAACTCCCGGCTTTTCAGATGTTGTAAATGTGGAACTATATGAGAAGGCGTTTCTCCCCAGAGTATGGAAGGATCATTTGGCATGGATGATATAGTGGACTATTTGCAAAGCTTGAAGCATTCGGTGGTTGACATGGTGATCAACTTAGTCGATTATTTTCAGAATGTATTCAGTGTATCTGACGGTGGGGAAGATGTAGAAGAAAACCCAATGTCTGGATTCCTTGACGAGGCTCTGGGACCTTCACAGTTCGGGCTGGCCTTGATGGTTATAATGGCGGTGGTGCTAAAGAAAACTTAATTCGCCGGTGTTACAGTTCAACATTAAATATTGTCCGAGAGAAATCTCAAGATAGCAGTTTGTATTGATGGATTCTAAACTTTTGATTGTGCTCTTTTTACCTTAGCAATTCCTTTTGTTGCACTTCACCATCTGAATCTCTTGTTATACTTGTTCTGATCTTAAGATTTATAGTTCAAATGGTTTGATTCCTGGTGCTGATGTTTTTTTGTTCTTAGATTAGTCCTGTAGCTCATATTTAGTGTATGCTGAAATTGTTAAACTTGATGTGTGTTTGAGGCTCTTCCTCCTACTTTTTCTCCAGCCCCGAGGTTGTTGCAAAGCACATGGTTGCTGTCGGTACCAATCTCACGGTGAGACTATCTTCTGGCCATTCCTTTTTCTCTGTTACAAAATTATCTTCTCATTTAAAATGCCTTAATTCTTTTAGCTTGTGGAAAAGTTTGGTATTGATCCAAAAAATGCTTTTGCCTTTTGGGATTGGGTGGGAGGACGATATAGTGGTAAGTAACCTTAATGTCTTAAAATTATCATTTTCTGTAGCAATTTTTTTCCCTGACTGTAGCATATAACTAGTCTTATATTTATGTGCAAACATTTGCAGTTTGCAGTGCTGTTGGAGTGCTGCCTCTGTCTCTTTAGTATGGTTTCTCAGTTGTTGAGAAGTACGGCAACTAATATCTATATGCTTCAAAATTTGAGCTATTTCTCTTATTGAATGAGATTGACATAATTACGAATCAAACATTTACTTGATGTTCGTCTACTCCCATTTTGTAAGCAATTTTTGGAATTTGTTATCTCTGTAGGGCATAGTTTAATTTGTCATTTATCGTTTATCTTTATTTTTGCTCAAATGTATGGAAACCTTTCTTTTTAATCTTGTAAGGTTCCTCAAGGGAGCTTGCAGTATTGACCAGCATTTCTATTTAACTCCATTAGAAAAAATTATATACATGTACGCATTCTGAAGCTCAAGAGAAAGAGCTTCAGCTGGCCCAACAAGATGCGAGAATGGAGCGAACTAAAGATCAGAAATACTATCTGGAGTCTTATGTTTTTAAAACCATGGTACATTATCATTTGCCATCAGATTATTATTACTGCACATTACTTTTATCTCAAGAGTGATATTATTATCAGGTTAGTTCTGATTCAGCTATTCAGGAAAATTGGCAAGGGAGATGAAGCAGAGAGTCATCATTGGGTGAGAGATGCTTATGCTACACATGTGCGAGATTCCATGGAAGCTAAGTCAGGTCCTGACAAGGCCCATGAACTTCTTATGGATGAATATACGGATGATCTAATGCAGAGACCAATAGTTTCAGTTTGGTTTATGTTTCTGCAATTGTGACTGGGTCCTAATTCTTACACTGATATTGAAACTAGAGGTATAATCACTTGTCTTGGGAGTTCTCATGGGTAAGTTATAAGAGCAGATTGTAGGGTTCAGGCAGATATTCAATGAAAGTTGTGATCTTGGGGGTTTCTGGAGGCATTGGGTAACTTCTGGCCATGCTCATGAAAATGAACCTATTCGTCTCTGCTCTTCATCTCTACAACGTGGTCAACACCCCAGGACTGGAGTTGTGGTAATTTCCTCTTAATTTTTTAGAAAATGTGATGGTATGTTGTTTTGAATTTATTTCATGGAGTTTAGTTCTTAATTCATTTTTACAAAGCAGTTTGACTTTGCATGGGGCTAAAAGTATGGTGAATTTAACAAGATGTCATATGATAACATTTTTACTGGTTCAAGGGAATTTTATGGTTAAAATTAGTCCAAATGGATAGTACAAGTGTGAGTTACAGGAAAGAGGAGTATATTGTATATGAAACTGATGTATCCAGATTAATGTGATTATAGGTTGTTGAGGAGAAGAGAAAAATAAAAACATCTAGAGCGTTGTAATAGAGTGAGATTGTAGGCTAGTTTAAACTTGGTTTGGTTTAACATCGACTTTACAGTTCCAAATGGACAGTACAACTGCGAGTTACAGGAAAGAGGGAGTATATCGTATATGAAACTGATGTATCCAGATGAATGTGATTATAAGTTGTTGAGGAGAAGAGAAAAGTAAAAAACATCAAGGGCACTGTAATAGAGTGACATTGTAGGCTATTATAAACTTGATTTGGTTTAACATAGACTGTATAACTTTTCCTAGGAATTATGTTTGGTTTGTTGAAAGCAGGATTGCCTGTTCTGAGCACTTTTTTTTAAAGGGTACAAGTTAAAACATATCCTTGATGTGGAAAAAGGTTTTTTTTTAACTCTTAAAATTATGGGGTGAAATGCATCTTTGAACTTGGTGACTTAAATGTATTTAACATGGCTTCAAAGACACCGCTGCCACTCTTCAGGACATGTACCTACTAGAAGAAAAAGAAATAAGACTCGAAAAAAAAAAGAAATGATCTGCTTTGGAATTTAGATAAGGTGATCTCTATGTCTCCTACATATGATTTCCTTTTTAATGGCTTACTCTTGTTCTAATGTTCTCATTTTCCTGGTATCTCCTTGCTTGGATTTCATTACTGACCTCTTATGCGCCTTGCAATATCAACAACAATTCAATTCAGTGGTTTTGTTTACTAAATCTTGTGAACTTGAACCATTCAATTCAGTGGATCCAGTTCCTGTGAAATTCTTCAAAAAAGTGATAAAAGTTACGAGGCTGATATGCTTCACAATAAATTTCCTTTTATGCTTGGGAGGTCTACACTAGAAGCTATGAAATTAATAAGAAGAATATGTATTCATTATAATAAGTAAAAACAAGATATTTTGATGGTCTTTATTGATTTTATCAAGTTAATATAGTCGATCCGGAAACTGGGGAAAAGAGGGATTATAAGAGTCATAACAAATATGTATGAAGACTTGGTACTTGTAAGTATGCTTGAGGGGATATACTATGATTAATGACATTTTATGATTAATGACTGATGTTCTTGCACTTGCTCCATACTATGATGTTGTTAGCAGAACTAGAAAGGGAACATGTAGCTGTTGATTAGGCTATGTGACTCTTCCTTGGCTATAGAGAGTTACGTGTCAGTTGTTTATGTTCTTATGGAAACCTAGCTAGCCAACCTACATAGGGGGATAAATGCTTTACTACTGTTGTTTTTGTCAACTTAGTCTTGCTTTTATAATGAGTAAAAACAAGATATTTTGATGGTCTTTATTGATTTTATCAAGTTAATAGAGTCGATTCGGAAACTGGGAAAATGAGGGGTTATAAGAGTCATAAAAGATATGTATGAAGAGTTGGTACTTGTAAGTATGCTTGAGGGGATATTCTATGATTAATGACATTTTATGATTAATGACTGATGTTCTTGCACTTGCTCCATATTATGATGTTGTCAGCAGAACTATATAAAGGGAACATGTAGCTGTTGATTATGCTATGTAACTTTTCCTTGCTATGGAGAGGTACGCTTCAGTTATTTATATTCTTATGGAAACCTAGCTAGCCAACCTACATAGGGGATAAATGCTTTACTGCTGTTGTTTTCGTAAACTTAGTCTTGCTTTATTCTTAAATTATTTCCTTTTGGTCTCCACTTTCTTTGCTTGCAGTTATAGCAATAGAAGTGGAATGTAATTTTTTTTATGGCAGAAGAGTTGCAACTCCACAAATGCACAACTATTTTGCTCACTATACTTTAAAAAGTAGGGGCTCCATTTTCATTTCTTAAATTATTCTTTTTCTATATATGTAAAAACAAGACGATTTAAAAACATATTATGATGATAGAATCAGAAGGATCTGATACCTCAAATTTTTTTATCAGGGGGATTTGGTACATGATGTTGAAGTTTTGTTGATTTTTCTGGTCTATTGAAGTCAAAAGGCTCGCGTTAAATTGCTGGAATTGGACTAATCTTGATTAATGAACTTTGCCTTTTGTCAGTGTCCTCTACTAAGCATAAGCACAAATTTCTACTATGGTATTCTTCTGTTGTGTGCATCTTATTTCCGTTGTATAGATTTTAAAAATCTCACAGTTCATAAAATTTGCCCTAAAACTTGCCCCTGTCATGCGTACAGATTCTAGACTCAGCTCATCAGGGAAGCCAAGATCTGAGAAAAGCTCTAAATTATTGCCGCTTTCCCTTTCCTCAGCCTCAATGTTTACCGGGCAGACCATACCATGCAGATTTGGTCGTTAGTTCTGTATGCAGTGGAAGCTCTTTTTCCAGTGATGATCAAACAAACTCGCAACAAAGTAGTCCTCTAGGATCTGACAATGAACTTGGGAGTAGAGCAGCCGTAAGCAACCCTTATAGGTGTATGTGACCACATATTAAAGTTTGTTTTGGGTTTCAGGAAACTCAAAATAAGGTACTAATTAATTCAATCTTCAGGTTCAAGTTTATATTTTTCACTTATTGATCACTGACCTACTTCATATGTTTTAACATGTTTTGAAGTGATTGTAAAGGATCAGTTACCAGTTGCACAGAAAAGTCCAAGAGAGTCACCTAAACCAATTGATCTGTCCTCCAACAACCATGCATTTTTTTCACCACCAAGGTCAAGAAAACGGCCTTTGAAGGGTGTTCTCAATCCACGGGTCCCATATCTTGGAGCACTATGCAGTGCACCACATAGTTCAATGTCAAGTCCTTCTAGAGAAGTCCAACGAGAGATTTTGTCAACGAGTAAGTCGTGGGTTCGGGATTATGGCTCGGAATGTCATATCTGGAGTTCCCATTTCTTGATTCTGGAGACTGTTTGACCCCAGGCACTTAGAAACTCTGGATAATGATCATGGCTTGATGTACTTAGAAAATTCATTGACCTTCGGCAGGTTGGGAAAGTCGATCATTTGGATGAACGTGTTTCATGGATAAATTTTCTAAAGTTTCAAAAGGTAAAATTTTAAATGGCTTGCTTTTGTTATCATAGATGCATTATACTTGCATCAACTGGCATCCTAATCGTAGAATCTGCTTTTTCATAAGTGCTTCATGGAATGTGACAATTTGTTTTGCAAAGGCCAAGGAAGGAGGCTCTGAAAGAGTACAAGAATGTTAGGGGTGATGCTGAGGATGTCCCTTTTCGTACGGATTACGTTGATAGATACATTTCTGAAGTGAGGTAGCTTCTTGAACTCTGTTCCCTTTTAATTTAATTTGGTTGAGAACTTTTAGGTGATAAGTAATCTTTGATTCTGTGGAAATTCGGTTTTTTTTACTGTGATGGTAGTGCATTGTGCATAGGTTCTCTCTGCATTAGTGAACATGCTCTCTGGAAAGATCTTAGCCAAAATATTAATATTGAGGGTGTAAGGATTGATAAAATTATTATTTCTTATACTTCTATGGTTAATTGTTCTTGAAAATGTACTTGATAATGAGGCTTCTCATCCAGTTTATCAAGCACTGTTAGTTTGTCACTGTTAAACGTTCTTACTGATTAGCCTGAGTTAATTTGAATCTTATGATGAAATCTACACATTTGGAGGTTTCCCTCTTCTTGATTTTAAGAATGTTTGATGTACGCATGATAATTTCTTTTGGCACCTGGTTTCTAACATTCTATTTCATCTTGTTCTCTGGGAGGTTTTAATTAAGAGTACATAGTACTAAAGAAAGAATGGGGGAAAGTCTGCCTAATTGGCCCCGTGTACTCTAAACCCTCAACGCAAATAATTAACCATGTATAAGACAAGGGAACCTCCTGATTGGCCTCTAAAATCATGTTGCTTAAGTTGATTTTTCTAAACAGGATGTCTTGATAGCAAAACAAGATGCCTGGTCATTATGGACCAACAAGGTTTCACACACTTAGTAGTCTATTTTGAGAGAGATATACACAATTTATGAGATATGTACACATTTATTATGAGTCAAACCCACTCATATAAAATGTTATTTTGCGTAAACCACTCTAAATCATACACAGTGGGTTTAAACAGAAGAAAACTTTAGAAGCTTAATCATTGTAATTCAAATATTGCAATTGGTTATAAAATTTTGTTGATTGTGTATGTTAATACAGCTGAGAGGAATTTTTAAATACATATTTGAGACCGTCGATGTGAGACCAGACGGTCTTATAGTGAATTGATCTATCTATCCGGGTTTAATTTCTACAGATACCAGCTCTAGTTTTAGTCAGTAAAATGTATTCAATGTATTTAATAAATTGCATGTTAAAATTTAATTTAAGATTTTTTAAATTTTATAAAATTAAAATTCAATATTATTCATACTTATATATGTATGGTGGTGTAATGTAGCATGAGAGACAAATTAAGGTCTGACACCGTCTACCTTTTCATTAAGCCCGCCAAACATATAAGACGCTATATTCTTGAAAATCTTATAAGATGGATACCTACCGGAAAATTTCCTAATATGGAGAATGATTTTGCAAGGAGCTTGTTCTTGTCCTGGTTTTGTTTTGGTTTTTCTCCAATGTTATATTGTAAACTTGAAAGCTTTTTAAGATTTCACAAGATGCAATTGTGCAGGTTGAGATTACCAAACAATGTGCAGATAACGAAATATTCACGAATTTACACAAAAACTGCGACAACCTTGACAATTCACCAAGTTTTATTATGTAGCCAAATCAAATAAATAGACAATTAAATAACGATGATGCGTTTGGAACTTGTTTGGACCATGTCGTCAATTCCTTAGCCGTGATCTGTAACAAAAAAACTCTCGGAGCATTCTAAGGGGAAATTTTCCGATGATAAAGTCGGGTTAATTCAATATGAGTATATGATGAATAGTGAATGAATTGTAAAATATGCCATACCTCATTATTATGTGATCAAATATCTATTTATATATCTATTCAAATATGTGATCAAAATTTGACAGTGTTAACTATCAAATTTTAATTGTATATTTTAGTTTGGGACAGAGGGAGTACATGTTTTTAAAGGTTTAGGAAAATAAAACATGTTTAATCTTTTTAATTACTATAATTTATATTAATAGAAAATCTATCAAACATTACTACGTGGACGGGAAAATGAATAGTTGAGTATCTTTCTATCTTATAAAATATAAACATTAAAATAAATTAAATTAAATTGGTCTTTATCGAGTATTGCAGAGATAAATTGATGATAAAAGGGGAGAAACGAAGAGTTATGAAAAATATGTAAATATATTAAGTAATAAGAGAAATGTAGAGATAAAAAAGAGAATATATATATATATATATATATGTATATGTATATGTATAAGAGATAAATTGATACTTTAATATCACAAGAGAATGCAAGAAATGTTAAAAGGTTAAATATTATTATAAATATGGAGAGACAATAGTATAGAAGTGAAGATATAAATATTAATATAAAAATGTATTTAGAAGAAATGATACAAAAATATAAAGAGAGAAAAGATAATGGTTGAAGTTACGTAAAGAAAAATAATTCAAGAAATATATAGGGAGAAATTAGTACGAAAATAATTAAAGAAATAAAGTGAAAAAAAATTGAAGAGAGAGGAGGTGAGTCGAAAAATGTCAGTGGTAGTTAGAGAAATATAACGAGAGAGAGGTTAATAAAATTAATTTATAGATGAATTCATACGAATAAAAATCAGTGTAAAAATATGAATAAAAATACTGGTACAAAAATATAATGAAAGAAACTGGTACAAATACATAATAGAAGAAATTATGATACGGAATTTTTAAAGAGAATAGTAGATTATTTTAAAAGATGGAGTGAAAAATAATAATATAATATAAAATAAATCATGATGTATAATGTGGTCTAAATAAACATTCTTTTCCTTCGTATTAATTAACTTTATAAAAATATTAATATTAGTATTATTTTGTAAATTTTTTTGAATAATATTATTCATTACATTATTCACTACATTATTCACAATATATATTTTGAAGTATTAAATTGTGCATTACATCCATGTATTTGTTTATTTTACGTAAATGTGTTTGTATGTGTTTATTTTTCTACACGACATAAAATGATGCTTAGAATGTGACTTGATGGAATCCAAAATGTTAATAGCATGCTTATAATTAGAATGAATCATGTGAGAAGTAATCAAATTGTTCGAATAACTAAATTTCTACTACTAACATGAAAAATATTATAAGACGATTTAATCACATTAATACAAAAAAATATTACACAATACATCAAGAATCATCAGTGAAATATATAAAAATGTGAACAACACAAAAAATATTACTCCCTCTGTTTCTCTATTATTGACACACTTTTCCTTTTGAGTTATTTCTTTTATATTGATACATTTTCCATTTTTGGTAATATTCCTTCAATTTCATCCACTCATTCTACTTTTTTACATTCTACATTCAATTTCATCCACTCATTTTGTTCACCTAAATCCAAACACCTAAAGTTATGATGTCAATTATAAACAAACGGAGGAAGTACGCAGTATTTAAAGAATCATTAATAAAATGTATTTAAAAAATGTATACCACAAACAATAACTTATACTCCCTCCGGTTTTCTAACATTGATTCATACTTTTGGGCACTCTTTTTAATAAATAGTGAAATGAATGGTGGAGATTGCATTGAAAATACAAAAAGTAAATTGAGTGGATGAAATAATCTAGAATTTGCCAAATATGGAAAGGAGCCAATTTAAAAAAAAACAACCCAAAATAGAAATGAGACCAATGTTAAGAAACCAGAGGGAGTACCTCATTAGATACAAGCAATAATGCTTCCAATTTATTAATTTTCTTTTTTTAATGTCAATAGAAACTAGAAAGAGTCACCTGGTGCGGGTTCTATCTCCGCTGAAAAGAATCCGATATGTGTACGTTGATCCACATCAACTCTTGTTTTTTCTAGTAGCGTTTTCCAGACCGCGATGCCACGTGCCGGCTTCAATTTTCGGTCAAAAAGCTTTCAGAAAGAGGACAAATATTATTTCAAAGTAGGGAGCATGCAGGTTAAGCGTACTCTTGTCCTCCTTTCTATTTTGGATTAATTTTTTTATATTGGCTCATTTTCATATTTGGCAAATTTTAAATTGTTTCATCCACTCAATTTACTTTTTATATTTTCAATGCAATTCTCACAATTCATTTCACTCTTTGTTAAAAATAGTGCCCAAAAGTAGGAGCCAATGTTAAGAAGCCAGCGGGAGTATTATTTAATTTTAAACTCGTATGAGTATGGATAAAATGAGAAATAAATAATGAGTTAAATGAGTAATGTGTCAAAGAGCTAGTTGAAAAATATGGGTTGAACGGGTTGGGTTTATGGGTTGACTTCGGGTTTACTCATATGGGTTAAAACTCGCGGGCTTACTTATATGGGTTGGTATATAAACCCATATAGGTCAATATATGAGTTAAAACCCGCAGGTTTACCCATTTGTGTTGGTATATAAACTCATATGATTCAATATATAGGTTGAAACCCGCGGATTTTACCCCTATGAGTTGATACATAAATCCACATGAGTTTATATATGGGTTGAAACCCTCAGGTTTACCCATTTTTGACCCATGAGTTGAATGACTTTCAACCCGTGGGTTGAGCGAGTTTCAACTCGACCCATTTTGACCCGACTCATTTTTTACCCATCATAAAATGGGTCAAAATGGGTCATACCCATATTTTTTAATTACCCATTTTACCCAACCCGTATTTGACCAGTCCGCCCATTTGCCATCCCTATTTCAAAGTTTTATGAGGTACTAGTATCTATTTAATTTGAGAAAAGTGCGTATATAAACCTATATAATTTACATAAGTGAAAATATAATTATGTGTTAATTTAAAGTATAAATATAATCCTAAATAGTTAGTGTATGTGCAAATATAACATTTTCCGCTAGTTTGAGATCAGATTAAAAAATACAAAAAAACAATGAAATTACCTCCATACTCCTGAAACCATAATCTCCTTCATCTTCTTCCACCTGCAGCTTCACTATGTTTCTTCTCGAATTTCTCTTCATATTAATTACTCAAATTTCTCTTCATCTTAACTACTCAAATTTCTTCTCCTTTTTGTCTTTCTCATCATTTTTTGGTTAACGAGGCTGATGGGAAGCGGGCCAAAGCAGAAAGACAGATCAGGGCGGCTAATGGGTGCCAGAGGCAGGGCCGGGCTGGTGAGTGATGGGGCTGATGAGTAGTGGGGTGGAGCGGCGTAGGGATGCAGAACCCTAGCGGTGGGGGGAGGGTCTGATGTGGTGTGGTGTGGTGGTGGGTCTAATGGGTGACGGGAAGAGGGTTTGAAGTGGTGTATTGGCGGGTCTGCTATTTTCCCATCGCAGGCAGATGAGTTTCTCACGGGATCAATCGAGATAAAAAAAGAAGTGACCCAATGGAGCAAGCTTTTGAACAAAAAGACAAGAAGATATATCGTCTGGGAAAAGCCATGAACACAAAACAAGCTCAGATCTCAATTCATCAAAAATCTTTCTTGGACAAGATACAACGAAAGTTGAGGATGCACAAATTTAGACTCGGCAAGAGGTGGTTATGTGATGGCGGGGCTGATGGGTGGTGGGTCGGGGTGAGGGACTGGTGGCGGCGGTGCAACTGAAGAGTGGTATGGTGGTGGTGTTCAGCAGTTGGGGGTGGTGGACGGGGGGTATTTTTATCTGTCAAGTTTTGGCTTTAGGGTGAAAGGGAATTTTGATTATTTTCAGTCGGTTAATGGCCAGAAATGACCAGTCAATGTGGGAATATAGTTTTTGTGGTTATATTTGCACTCATGTAACGTAGTTAGAGTTATTTTTGCACTAAAAGTTATCTCAGGATTATATGTGCACTGAAATTATATAGGGTTATATTTGTATATCTCCCATTTATTTTAACTACTCAAAACTGATACTATGTCCCAATTCAAATTTCATAAAAAATATTTTATAATTATCCGGAAAAATATTTGATCGTTAATATGTTTAATTACGTATAATATTGACAAGTAAAAAAGTTAATATTTAGAATATATTTGTTATGCTTATATATCTAAAAAAATATGATCAAAATTACCTAGTAAATATTGTCAAATTATAAAGTGTGAAGTTTGAAATTGGACGGAGGGAGCATTTATGTTTCATTTTTCATTTCAGTTGGGTTACATTCGTAAAAGTTGTTCCTTGGAGATCAACGGTTATGATTTTTTTTAAAAAAATCAAATTATCTATAAACTTTTTTATATTTTTATTATGTGATTAGTTGAATTTTTATATAATTATTTTTAGACGTTCAAGGGTTTCCAAAAATTACTAACACACTTTAAGAAACGTGGTTTTTATCTCAGTTTTGGAGGGCCTTTATTTCATTTTTTCCTGAAAATAACAAGAGTCCGTCTCTTGAAAGACGATCTTTCCATAAGTTACGGAAAGACCACGGTTTAAACTGCAAATTTGAAGAAATAAAAATAAAATTTTAGGTTGTTTTAAGCGGGTCTTAAACTTATCACTACTACATGTTGCATAATAAAATTTTAAAATTGCAACTAAAACCTTTACTTTTCTATAATTCCCATTCAACCACATCTTTCCATATCATATGGAAAGACGGACTTTCTCAAATAATTGAGGTAAATAATGACACAATAAAAAGTATTGTTTACCTCAGATTTTTCTGAAAAATTACCGAGGTAAAAAGTATGACCGAAACCAGAACCGAGAGCGGTGTGACGTCGCACACATTATTTTTTGATTAATTTTTTTTTACCGAAAACGAAATCAACATCGATTATGCTTTCGGCAGTTGATAACTAAATACAATTTTCTGACCATATTACAGTTTTTCAGCCATATTTCACAATCCAGATTTCACAACCTAGTTTTTGCTACCTCTATGAAACTAAAATTACAGCCAATATTTCATCAAATTCAACTCAAAATACAAAATACAAACCAAGATTCAGTGAAATATAGACCATATTACTTAAATCAAACCATATTACATACTTTGAAGCATTTATAATGCATATTTCATCAAAACTGGAGCTGCGCGGTGATGAGTCGGTAAGGTGCAGTGACGCACAACCAAGAGTGTAGTTCCAGTGAGCACCTATTCTGCGCTGGTGACGCATCAGGGACACAGTGGCGGAACTAGGGGGTTGCGAGGGGGTGCTGGCGCCACCCCTAGGTTCCGGCGGGCCAAAAATTAGTGCTAAGGGCCGCCGGAATCCATGGTTCCGCCACCCCTTCGTTAACCGTGGAATCCGGCGAACTTTGGTTACTTAAAATCTGGGTTTAGAACTTTGTTCTCGGTTCGGGGGGTAAGCTTTTGGTTCCTTTTCCTCGCTCTCTTTTTCGGATTGCATATATATGGTTTCTCTGCTCTGTTTCTTTTCTCGGCTGTTGCTGGTGCTCGGAGTTGGGCAAGGTTATTCTTGGATTTAGGAGGGCTGATTGTTCTGTTTGGACGGGCTGATTCTTGGCTCAATTCGGGCTATATTTGGGGTTTTATTTGTGCTGAAATTTGGGGTTTCATTTGTGCTGAAATTGGGCTGATTCTTACTCTCTCTATTTTTTTGTTTCCTAACTAAGTTAAACGACGTCGTTTTATTTATCAAAACGACGTCGTTTTGATAAGTTAAACGACATCGTTTCGATAAGTTACCATGCAAAAAAATGAGGGACGATTGGGCTCCAACCCAAACCCTAAATGCTATAACATTTGATCAGCTGCAGTGTGCTTCCTTCTTCTTCGCCGATTTCGCAGCCCCAACGCCACCGCAATTCTCTTCCGGTTTCAGCCTACCCCACCGAGTCACCGCCGATCAACGCTGCCGTTCATCTGCCACGCCCCGCTGGCCGTTCTCTTTTTCAGCTACCCATTGCCTGAGCTCCTGGTTCCGCCACTGGGGAAGATTACATTCCTTTGTTGTCACAGTATTTGTTTAGCATTAGTATCCACTATAGAAATTGAGCCTACTTTGCTCTGTAAAAATATAGGAAGCGGTTGTGCATATTAGGTGTTAATGCCCCAATTCGTTCCTGGACTTATCTATGCAAGATTGTTAGCATCGGACCTTTTTTCCAATGATCGTAGTAGCATACTCCCTCCGTCCCAACAGTTTGGTCACTTTTTTTGTCAACTTTCTCAGATCATGTTTGGCTATAAATTTCAATTAGTATGTAGACTCTCATATCATCATGTGAGATATTGTTAGACTCTTATGTCTACGTAATTTCTAAATATCAAATTTTAATGTACCATTAATATCTGTAATTAAAGTTATTGATGGTCAAATATGATCTGAGAAAGTTGACCAAAAAAGTGGCCAATGATCCTGGGACGGAGAGAGTAAAATCCAAGGAGCCGAAAGCTCAACTCTCATGTCATTTGTATGACCCGCTATTTTCCCTCCGCGATGTTAACCGACTGGTTATAAAAGCTCAGTACAGGTGGTCTAGTACGGTTTGTAGTATCTGCAGTCATTGCGGGCGGAGGAGAAATTTTTTTCATCACCTCAATAGTCACAACCGGTGATGCGATGCTGTTATTAGGCCGAGTATAGCTAAAAGGCTCTTGGACTAAGCTTTTATTCATTGTTCACGGATGTCTACATATTTTCAGGTGTGTCTTCTGTATACTACCTCCGTTTCGTTGGATGTGATACCATAGTCTTAGGTGATTGGATTTAGGTGAATGAAATGTGTGGATGAAATTGAATTTAGAAAGGAAAAAGTAAAATTAGTGGATGAAATTGAAGGAATCTACTGCTGCAAATAATAATGGAGGTAAAGCAATTTAATTAAATCTCGAAAATAAAATTGCCACAAGCATGCATCAAAAGAGTAACTCTATTAATTGATCATGCATCACAGAGTCATGCTAAAAATCAATACGAATTAATTGAAAGCATAAAGTCATGCGATTTACATGAAGCAGTAACATGATTACATGCAATCACATAAAGGTGGAGTCGCGAACAACGTTCACTGCCCTTGAAACGAATTAGTCCCGTATGAGCATCGTTCCCCAGGATAAAACCACCGAAGGCAACACCTTAAACACGTAAGAGTTACCTCTGATTCACGCTAGGCTCGCAAGCACTATCACCAGTCCGACAGAGGGACAATGCGAAATTGGGACAGAAAAGATAAGAAGAATTCGAGAGACAGAGAAGGAGTACTCGAGTGGTGCAGTCTTTCTAGGGTCCTAGACGCCCTATTTATAGAAGTGAAAACCTAACCCTAATCTCAGAAACGTGATTATCTGATTATCTTCTAATCAGAGATATCGTCCCTATCTCTAATTATTCTAATTGGTTCTAGATTATCTCAAAAAATGTATCCACATCAGAATGATAGCTGGAAACGAAATTCTATCTGAAAAGAACTTCAACACAACTAAAACTGGTAAACCGCATCACACAGTTTGGGCCTTCTAGAACCGTCCATGTGTTTGGACGTCCAAAATAAAAGGAAAAAAATACCTGTCAGGTGCAAAAATGGCCCTCGCACGCCCGCTTTAGCATTC
>JAULKK010015156.1:0-10083 GCA_032355705.1 Rubia peregrina
CCAGGCTGAGCAACCAGCGCCCTGTGGTGCAGCACGGCTCATGCCAGATGGCTGCTAGGGTTAAGGTTCTCTTTTTGGGCCTCTTTCAAGGCCCGAATTCTTACTACTGTATATAGGAGCAAATGTCCACTGGGGTTTAAGTTTGGTATTTTTAGTTTCATTCTTCAAAAAATCCCAAGAGTAGGTAGAGAGACAAATGGACTAACTATTCTCTCTTAGTTTTATTTTCTTTTAGTTTTGCCCAAGGGCATTGAATCCAATAAAATATTTGGGTTCAATGCTTAGGGAGTAGTGATTTAGCATAGGAATTTATATTTGTATTCATGACTACATAGTTATTTTTTGAGATTCTTAGATCTTCTTATCCTTTAATTCTTATGATTATTATGTTGACTTGTGTTTTACATTTTGGTTAATTTCATGATTGATGCACTATGTTGGCATATACCTTGGTCTATTTTCATGTTGGCGCATTTACTGGTATCCCCTTGGAAAGTGCTGCTAGAGTAATAGGTGAGCGAGGGTCCATTGACCGTATAAGTGTATGCATGTGGGTTGCGTTTCACCATTACAATGATCGGACGCTAGTGAGATTGATCGTAGCCCTATAGGTTACCGATAAAGATAGTGTAATAGTAACTGAGGTTGCTGTAAGTCAACTCTTGTCGTTTCAACCCTAGAGTCAACATAAGGTGCCAATCCATTTGCCTCTATAGGTCTAGGGAGAAGCATTCACAGTGGAGTACCCGTGGTATATTTCTTTACGGGGAATAAATTGAACTGCACAGCGGTAGGGCCGTTGTTGCACTTCCCTAATTATAGAGGTGGTGTCGGTGGAAGAAAATGAGAGCACCATTATGTGACACATAGGGGGAAGTATTGACCACCAATCACACTATGTGACATAAGCAATAGGATAGGTTTATACGTCTTGTACTTGATTGAATATAGGATCGAAATATACTACAAGTCATATAACACAAATATCCCCAAGTGCTAGTTTTATGTAGTTTATCCTCTTGTCCTTGCATGATTGTATTTGTTAGATAACCCCCTTCCCCAAACCTTGTTTTGCAACATTAGCTATTCCGGACATGTGATCAGATTGATGAATCGATTGTGCCTTTGCGTAGTTAACCTTTAAATTCCTAGCATCTCAGTGGACGACCCCGGACTTACCACTATCTACCTTTTTGGTATCTTAGTAGTAGGAATGAGAGAAACATATAAATCTCTATCTTTAATTCAATGAGCTACGTTAGTTAATCCTATCCCCCATACAGTTGACAGTTTTAGCAATCCCACAGAATGCGGATCAAATTTTGGGGCCACTTCCGGGGATGCTAGTTTAAAGATCTACCTGTTAACTTGCATAGTTGTTGGTTGAGTAGTTAGTGTCTTTACTTGTTTTTGGTTTATAGTTTTTGTTGGTTTTTGGTTTTGAGCATTTTTTATATCTAGTCCAATTACTCCTAATCTGCTTGCTAGTGTTTGTCTTTGGTTTAGTATTGTCTGGTTTTTTATTTACGGTACATACCCGTATCATGAACTTAGGAACTTTACACTTCCTACCGGATAACACAAGTGGTCGGAGAAGGAGAAAGAGAAGATCTAGGGTGGAGTTTCCACAAGGGCCAACTGTAGTAGTTCAGGAGTTTGTAGAGATGACAGAGGACAACCATACACTTAGAGAGTTAATGGCTTCACACTTGAAGAATCAACCCATATGTATTGTCTTCCCACCTTTGTCCCCGAATATGAATTTTGATTTCAAAAGTGGCATGATCTAATGCCTACCTGTCTTCGCCCGTGAAGACCCAAACAAGCACTTGTCAGAGTTTCACCAAGTGTGCACTAATATGAAGCCTCCTGGAGTTTTGGAAGAATATTTTGGGATTCTTTCCTTTCTCGCTGCAGAATGTAGCCAAGGATTGGCTATATTATCTTCCGCCGAGATGTATCATTTCTTAGATGGACATAAAGTGCAGGTTCCTTGAACAATACTTCCAAGCTTTAAAATTTGTGGGTCTAAAGAAACAGCTTTCCAAAATTTTATAAATGGCAAACGAGTCTCTTTATGAGTATTAGGAATGGTCTAAGAGATTGTTAGCGAGTTACCCCTACCATCCATTCAAAGAAGGTAATTTGGTGTACTATTTGTTCGAAGGCCTTTGGGATGAGGATATGAAAATGGTCAATGCAGCGTTCAATGCCTCCATAGCCAACAAGATCCCCAAGGATGCAATGGAATTATTCAAATAAATGGCCAAAGGGACAAAACAATTTGGTACCCGATCCCATGTGAAGACATTAGATGAGCCCGCACGCTCTCCGAAGTTAGAGGAGCAAGTTCAATCACTTGCCTCGATGATGAAAGAGTTTATGAATGGGTGAGCTCAACAAGTCAAGGTGTATGGCATTTGTAGTCTTGATCATCTTAGCGACACATGTCCACAAGTGGATGAATTTTTTTGAAGAAGTTAAGGCCTTGGACTTCAATGGTGGAAGCCAAAAATTTGATGAGGGGCAACAACAAAGGTCCCAAGGGAACCAATGCCTAGATAAAAAGAACACTATGAAAATTCCTTTAATACTTGATAGCGCAATCACCCTAATTTCCATTGGCACGAAGAAAATCAAGAGTACAACCAAGATGGAGAACCTTAACCTCAACCTTACTCAAAGGGGGAAGGGTCCCTTCCAACAACAATGTCTCACATTGTACAAGTTGGACCGGGAGAAGATCCTTGATATAATTTCTCAATTGGAAAGTAAGAGTGATGTGTTTGCAGAGTAGACAGGGAGAGAGATTGAGGAACTCAATACTGGAGCTTTTTCAAGTATCAAGAATCTAGAGGTCCAAGTCGGCCAACTTACTACTTTGGTGAGCTGACTTGAGGCTATGGAATCCGGTAAGCTACCATCCCAACTTGAGGTAAATTAATGGAATGTCACTGCTTTGAAGTTGAGAAGCGAGAAAGAGGTATGCGAGGCTGAGAAGGAGATTGTGTAAGAAGATGATCTAATTGTGGAAAGCAACAAGACCAAATTTGAAGAACACGAGATGATTGTTGAAGAGGAACCCTCAAAAGGGCTTCCCACCACCGAGGTGAGGGTGATTCCTCTACCGCCGTTACCTATTCCTCTACGGGGAAGGCCGAAGGTGGTCATCAATAAAGCAAATATTTGCAAAGTTTTCAAGAAGGTCGAGGTTAGCATTCCTATTCTTGATGTGATTGAGAAAGTTTCCTTTTATGATAAAATTTTGAAAAATGCATGCACTAAAAGAAGGATCAAACCAGCTAAGAAGGTAAGTCACCTGAAAATATGGGGTGTCCACTTTAGCTCATAAGAAATTACGTAAAAGTGTGATGACCCCTGAATGTTTTCGATCACTATTTCCTTTAGTGGTAAATTGGTGAAAAATTCTATGATTGATTTGGGTTCATCTATCAATATGATTCCTTTTATTCTTTATGGGAACCTTGACATAGGTGAGCATAAAGACACTTGAGTTATTGTCCAACTAGCCATCATTCACAAGCTAGCCTTAGAGGTATAATTAAGGATGTCATGGTTAGGGTAGGAAATTTAGTATTTTTGGAAGACTTCTATGTCCTTGATGTAGTGCAAGATGGTGGTTCACCCCCAATTTAACTCTAAGCACAATTCACCTATTTCTTCTGTTATGTGAAATGGCATATCTCTATGTGATGAACTTGATCAACATGATGACTCTTGCATGACTTATGACAATGAATTCCATGGTGAGTTCCTTGATGATTTTGAGGAGAGTGGTAAGATGAATCATGTATTGAGCTTTAATTGTGATTACCATATTAATGATACTTGTTCTATGCATGAGTTTAGTAATGAACTTTCGATTGTGGATTATTTTTCTATGCTCACTAACTTGCAGCGGTCCATGGATAGTGGCGAGGACTTAAAACCTCCCCGAACACCTCCTAAACCCAAGGAAATAGCTAAGGACTTGACATTGGCTAAGGTACATAATTTTGATTAGGATGAGGTATTCCCCACTATAGAGACCTTCCACGTTCTATCTTCCTTTAATGAGATTTTTTATGATTCACATGTTGATAAGTATGATTTTGATGTTCACTGTGAAATTAAGAATGTTTTACTTCCAATTGCGAACACTAACGTGCAGCGGAGAAAGAAGCTGGTTAAGGAGTTAAGACCTCCTAAACCCTTTCCTACCCCCAAAATTAATAAGAATGTGTCTACCATTTTTAAGGGTAAATGTGTGTAGTATGTGCCTCCCAAGGTGAAGCATAAGCACAAGGTAATGTGGAGATCTATCCATAGAGATGTGGTTATGGGTGGTGTCAAGGACGCGATTCTGGTGACCCGTTAACTCATTTTTGTTAAATCCTGAAAATACATGGAAAAAATGTGAGAAAGACAATAATGAAATGATGATTTTATTTTACGTAAGTAGGTTTTGAAAAATATTTTTTATTTTTGGATTGTGTTTGATCTTTGGTGGTGTTTTTAGGTATTATTAGTCATAAAGGTTTTGGTTGAAACGGTAATATACTCAGTTTTTGTATTTTTGGGTGCAAGGATTTTTGTGACAAATTTTGAAGGATCAAGGTTTGCACACACCGTGCCAGCCTTGTGCTAAGGCAGGCCGACACAAAGCCATTTTGTAAAGAAATGCATGTGTTAAAGTAAGCCGGCATGAGACGTTCATGATGCACGGGCCGTATTGTTTGAATGCCGCCCGTGCTACCCAAGCCCACCAATTAAAATGCACAATCCCTTTTTAAAATCTTCATTCCTAGCAATTTTATTCATCTTCCCGAACTCAGGAAACTAAAAAAAACTCCATATCCTCTCCATTATTAATTCCTTCATAAATTTCTCAGTTCTTGGCCAATCACTCCAAATTTGTCCAAAACCTTTATTTCTTCATTTCCTAAAGATCCCATAAAAAATTGCATCCAAAATCGCCAAGAATCTTCACACAGCTACATAAGTTTAGTTTGGTCATATTTTTTTAATTCTCTCCCAATTTGAAAATTTTGCCCATTCCAGGTGCAAAGGAATGTTGGAATTCATTCTAGGAGAAGTCCCTCACACTCCACAAGATTTCATCCCCAATCTTCACCCTAGGTACTCGGCTGATTCTCATTGGAAATTTGAATTTTTTGATTCTTGGATATTGCATGATTATGACCCATTAAGTGGGCTAGAGTGTGATTATTATATTCTCGTGGGAAAATTTTGGATTTGGGTGGTGTTGAGACTTGTAGACTGTTATTTTCCATCGTTGGTGCTATATATTTTTCATCATGGTGAGGAGACAGAGCGCCGGTCCTAGAGAGTCATTCATGGGGCTGCGCAAGCTCCTCGGAGAGCATCAGGAGCGATGGGAATGTGTTGTGGGATGCCCCATCTTAGGGATGAAGTTTATAGATGAGAGGATCCTAAAGGATCTTAAACTCTAGAAACCACTCAAAGTGCTCTTGAGGAGAATATATCTGAAGGAATTCACGATGAATTCGGCCCCCATTTATACTAGGTATACATTAGAGTTTTTGGCAACTGTCAAGCCAGGGGTCAAAAGGTTTGGTGGGAAGGTAGCCATGTGTCATTTGGGGGACGTGGCTCAATATATGATGTTCAAGGAGATAGCTACATGCAGTGGATGGAATCATTACACTGAGATAAATGATTATAATGTGGATTGCTTTGATTTTGATGTCCAGACGTTCTAGCCCACCATTACCCGACAACCACGAGTGAAAGCGAGCAACCAATGCATTCAAATTCCCAAGGGTTCATGCATGTAAGGTAGATATAAGAATAAACATAGGTATATGTATATATAAGCAAGTTGGTTGGTTTTCCTAAGTTGTGAATTCAAAAGCAAGACAACTAGCAAAGTAAAGTAACTCTGCTAATCATGCAACAAACTAAAAAAAAGGGATAAAAACTAAAAATAACAAAGCCCTGGGGTTAATTGATTCTCATTTCCAAACCTCTTATAGATCGTAGAACCATTCACTCATTCTATCACATTTCTTACCCATATGGAATGCTATCACTTCATTTCAAAGATAAACATTCATTTCTTCTTAATAGTTGTTCACAAAAGCGTTCAACGACTATTTGAAACCCCATTGATAATCACTCTAGACAATCAATGCCATAAAGGTATTTATCAATGGAATCAAACACTAAGAACCATAGATTTGATATCAATTACAAACATTCTACCAAATGTCTAGCAATTTAACCAAACAAACCATTTATTATATTAAACCTAGAACAATCAACATTCAAGATTCAACCTTTAAGTACATCATTTTCACAACAAGAAGTTCAAATTCCATATTCTTGGATTTTCATGGCAAAGAGATGAGAAATTGTATACTTTCCTAACACCCTAACACTTAATCATATATACACTTCAGATTCTCAAACAACCCAAAGCATAAATGAACCAAACATTCACATTAAGAATACAATAAATGATAAATAACAAATGCTTCAAGAGTGAAATAGAGGTTTTTAATACATGGGTTTAGAAGTTTCAATCAATTGATCCCAAGTAGAAAACTAGACTAGATAATCAAAACCTATAACATAGAACAAAATTCTACAAAGAAACAAGAAGAAATTGAAGGAGAAGATGAAAAACTGGGGTTTTGGAGCCCTCAAGTCAGGCCAAGAGGGATAAGGAATGAGTGGATGAAGTGCTATTTATAGTAAAAGAAAAGAGGAGAAATGCTTAATTTGAGTATTTCATCATCATCATTTAGCTTTGGAGGTTCACTATCACTAGGTCTATCTTGAACCTCCATATGCACCGAACATGCACGGATTTTTCACCACTTAAATGACTAATTTTTTTGGTAGTTGAGTTGCTACTCTTTTCACACTCTGAACCTAAGATGAAAGCTAGGGAAGTTTTCTTCGCAATGCAGTCCTCCTCATCACCTTCATTAGAAGCTCCCATCTTTTGTCTTCAAACTACCACCAGTTTTCCTGAAGTCGTTGTATCATTGTTATGATTATCTTTTAAATTTATCTTAGATATGTTGCCAAAAAAGGACTACTCTAAAGGCCTCCCCCCTGTAGTAGATTGGATGTACAAGATATGCACCATAGTTGGGCTAGAAAATTCATATATCTGCATTGTATATTCTAAAGTACTCGTTGAGAATATTGTAGAAGAAGACATTACGTTTGATACAGAACCAAACATCTTCTGCTTGGAGTCATTCAACTACCCTCTATAGAACTAACAGTGTGATGGATCAGCCTCATTTAAGTTCAATCAAACGTTAGTTTTCTACTTGGAGTCATTCTCTTTATGGGCAGGATAGGAACGTTGTTCACTAATCTTTTAGTTCTTAACATTAGTTCCAACATGAACCCTTTGTTTCACATTATCTAATAGCTTTCGGATATCATGGGTATAATCTTTATACCAACTTCCCAATGTCCACTTCAACTGAGGCCTCTTCTTTATAGGAAGTAGACCGCGGGAGTCATCTATGCAATCAAAAGGAAGGGACATCCAGGTGAGGTGCGTACAGGTTGGTGTAGTTATACCTTGTACACACAAACACACCATTTTCGTGATTGTTTTGGAGGAATTTTAGTATGCAGGGATTGAATTGGTTTTGTGGAGACTTTCTATTTCATTGATTTTGAAATGTGTTTTGCTTTTCGCTTTCTGATTAGTGACTAAAATTGATGATAGTTTTTGAAAATTAATTTAATTGGAATACATTGACTCTGTAGACCCCAATATTATCAACCATCCCAAATTAGCATAATATATAGTTTTTATTCAGAAATTGTATTAAAAACCTCATTGTAGGAGAACCATGAATAAGAAAATTATGATCATTGACTTTAGATGTTTTAGTATGCAAATATTGTTTCCAAACATACAAAACGGAAAACAAAACATCCTTTTTAGAAAGAAAAAACATGTATGATTTTACAATCTCTTTAACTCGGTGATGAGTTTATCTCATCAAGCCTACCTTGCACGTACAATTCATCAGTACAGTCTCTTCAGCTTGTAAATTAAAGTTAACATATTCAGCCTAACTCAAAAGTACTTTTTTAAAAATTTATCATTTGAAGTTGCTTTGAAAAATTCCCAGTAGCGATTACAATAAGTGGAATTGAAATTCAACTCAACTACCCTCTAGAAATATATAATTTGTTGTAAGGATATTTAAATTACACGTCAACCAGACTGATCGTCTGTACTATTACCTATCATAGATCCAATAAAGTTTTAATATCGCCCTCAAGGATATTAACTTACTTCCCACAAAAAGAATGACCACTTGGCAGAGAGGAGCACATCATGCATCAATAACACTATTCCAATAAGGGATCTTCAAAAAATGTAACACCACTTGATCCAAAGTACAATCTTTGTTGTCCAAACTGTAAACACATTGAAAAAAAGATATCGACCCATCCAAATAACTGGAAATCCCATTTTAAAAAATACAAACAGAACACGAATACGTGATCTAAACTAGATTGAGAACATTACATCGATGTAAACAACTAAATCAAGCTATCATCATAAACATATTAATCAAATCGATCAAGTTGAATAACAATACAAATGTATAAATATAAATCCACACTTATTCAAAAACATAAATAAACAAAATCAATTGAAAATTTTACTATTCCCTCATTTCCTTATGATGAGAAGATGTGGAAAATAATATTAAAGACAAAAACCTTTTGTTTTGAAAGTATGAAGGTGGCGAAAGGGTTTGAAAATAACTAGTGAGCCTAATTCAACAATACTAGTTTTATATATGTGAAAAAAAGTGTTGGAAGGAAATTGAAAATGGGCCAAGTTAATGAAAGTACTTTAATGTGACAATGTTAAAAAAGAAAGCAAGTATGTAGAATCGAACACGATCAGAAGAATCCCCAAAACTGAAATAATCAAGAGTTCGATAGTCAAAGAAGATGACATCCGATAATCAAGTTGAAATAAACTGGCATTTGCACTAACTTTGCTCGTGATTCTCCCTAATTAGTCACACTTTTATAGTACCACTATTTATTTTGAGCTCTTATACAACAAAGTTATTATTTGCATACATGATTGAAATGGATATTGATGAAGAAAATTTATTTTCCAAATTTTTTTAGGGTTTGAATTGAAACCAAGTGTTCTTTATTACCCTTAGTAATTTTCTATTAATTATTTTTATTTTGTGTTTATTAATCATCTTGCTCATACCGAGAGGTTATGGAGGCTTATGTAATTTCCTTTTATTTTCACTAATAAAAATTTCTTCTTACAAAATGTATATATTTAAGATATAACTACGCCAACTTGCACTCACCTCACCCGTACTTCTCTCCTCTTTCGACTGCACACCTATCACCCACAATCCATTGCAATAAAGAAGAAGTCTCACTTGATGTGGACATTGGGAGTTGGTATGAAGATGACAACCATTATATTCCAAAGCCATCAGGTAATGAGAAACATAAGGGTCATGTTGGAACTAATGTTAAGAACTCGAACATTATTAATCCACATTCCAATCATACCCAGAAAGAGAATATATGCAAGCATAAAATAATCTTTTGATTGAACATAAATGAGGTTGTCCCATCACATTATGATATGGGATCTCCAAGAGGCATCACTTCTCTAAGAAAGATGGCACAGGGTTGTGTATAAACAGTTATGCCTTCTTCACTATAATGAAAATTCATGAATCAAACTATGCTATAGTGTTGAAACGAAAAGAATTTGAGTTTCCATAGGAGTGTATATAGTTGAGTCAACTGAGAATGACTAGTTTAAGAATTCAAATTCAACAAACTATGCAGATTTTTCGAGATATAATCTAACCATGATTCTTCATCCTTATATCCTAACAATATGACCAGTCTATAGTTTAGTGATAGGATATTTTGTTGGAACTTTTCTGACTAAAATCAAACGGTTCGACTAAAGGAGAAGGAAGGAACGTAGCAGGCTTAGGAGAGGACTGTTTGGAGTAGGGTGAGCAAATTGCAGTCGATGAACACACTCATGTGCTTTAC
>JAULKK010015167.1:0-10083 GCA_032355705.1 Rubia peregrina
GAGAGTAGAAGGCATTTTGAACAACCACGTGGAGAACTTTAAGTTGGAACGGAAGGAATTAATGGATGTCATTGCTAAAGTCACTAAGAGCAATGATATTTTTGCAGAGAGGACAAGGCGGGATATCGAAGAGTTAGGCATGGGGGAGTTTTCAAGCATAAAGAACCTTGAATTCCAAGTGAGAAAATTGGCCACCTCGCTTAGCCGACTCGAAGCAAGGGATTCTAGAAAACTACCTTCCCAACCCACAGTCAATCCAAGGAATTTTAGCACAGTCACATTGCAAGACAAGAAGGAGGTTAGGGAGCCCGAGAAGGAAAATGTGAAAGAAGATGATCCCTTGGTGGAGAAAACCAAGTCAACACATGAAGAAATGAGGTTCATGTTAAAGAAGGAAATGGAGATGTGGAGTTCGATCCTAACCTTGGAAAAGATTCCTCCAACTGGGATTCTCCCACAAGGAAGTAAGATGTTACACATCCTCCTCCGTTTCTGAAGGTGTTGTGAACTAAATCAAACGTGGGCATCAACAATGAGGAAATTTGGAAAATCTTTAAAAGTTGCAAGGTTAGTATCCCTCTATTTTATGTCATAAATCAAATTCCCTTGTATTCTTAGTTATTGAAAAATGCATGCACTAAAAAGAGGACTAGGCCAAATAAGAAAGTAAGGAAAGTTAAAATTGGAGGATTAGCCACTTTGCGCACAAGAGCATGCCTAAGAAATATGGTGATCCTGGAATGTTTTCTGTCCCTATAGACTTAGGTAGGAAAGTAGTGAATGATGCCATGATTGATTTAGGGGGCTTTATAAATGTGATACCATTTAGCCTACATAAAGATCTCAACCTTGGGGAATTTCTAGAGACTAGGTAAATCAAACAACTAGCCAATCATTCACAAACTAGTCTTAAGGGGGTAGTCAAGGATGTCACGGTTAGAGTGGGAGATGAGAAATCAAATGCATGTATTTGTTAAGGCATTTAACATATCTTTTGTTGTGTTTTTGTGGGTAGATTGCTAGGTTTGGATAGGTATTACAAGTAAGGATTTTTGTTGACCATGTTTGGTTTTCTTATCTAAAACCTTCATTTTGTATTTTGTCTATTGTATTTTTGTCCTTCATATGAGCCTACTATATTTTTCTCCTTAGAAGCATCAATATATTGTTTTGTGAGCTTATTTGTAGATTGCTCGTAAGCACTTAGGAGTAGAAAATAGAAGTCTAGTCACAAAATTGGTAAGAGACTGAAGGTTACGAATCAAAACATGGTGAGTCGTGAAAATATGCTAACTTTGGAAGCTCAAAAAATGGTATGACCTGTGTAAAATGGCACAGCCTGTGCCACCAGCCTGTGCTATATGAAGGTCTCATGGGATTTACATGGCCCGTACACAGAGCTGCAGCAGGGAACAAATATCGGTGGATGAGACACGCAAATCTGCACGACACATACACCCTCAAAAGTCAAGGAAACACATCCGAGCAGATGGGGCGTGCGAATTCGCACACCTAGTCTAGTTAGTTTTAAGCGCAGCACACCCCCAGTGGATAGCCCGTGGAAAAGTGCACAGCCCGTTCCACACTGGCATTAGGTATTACACTTGGGCTTTTTGGGGCCTTTTTATCCCCTCATTAAAAAAGAGACTTCAGCCTCAAAGAGTTTAAGTAAGTAGTCATAATATAGATTTTAGAGAGTGGTAGGTAGGAAATGAGACTGGGAGAATTAGGGTTTTTCTTCTTCTTCCTTCATTTAGTTCTTAGATCCATGTAATTTAATCTAATGAATTCCATGGATTTAAGTGGTAGAGTAGTTATATTCCTGGAGAGTTATTTGTAAACATGATTTGTAAGACTCTTTAGATTCATTCTATTTTTGTATGTTATAAATATCATGCTTAATTTGTAGTTTACTTTCTTATTGTGATTTTTGTTATGAAATATGTTAAGATGCACATTTAGTTTTTTCTTGTATAATATCGTGCTAGGATTTAAATGCTAGTTTGGGAGTCTTAGATTATTGGATTCTATAGTAGTATTGTGAGTACCGGGAGGATATGTACGATAGATAAGTCTTGTGAGTGTTGAGGTGGTAACAGAGAATAATATGATTAGCTAGTCATTTTAGGAATCGCATGTTAGGAGAATCAGACCTATCGTGTTGGTGGTATAAATATCCTAACGTGGGAAACCCTGGCTTACCCCGATAAATGAGCATTTTTAGTTTGTAGTAACTAGGGTGGCATAGACTCTAGAATTATCATGAGGTACTGATTTCCTCTTCCTTTTAAGTTCTAGGATGGGTGCTCATAGTGGACGTCCCAGTTCAGTGATTGAGTTTATTCTTATGTCTAACAGTTTCAAACTACATAAGACATAGTTCCTTTAAGTGGTGGCCTGTTAGCCATGGTAGTGAGCTACATGGGTGGTCAGTAGAGAAGCACCCTGCTAGAAAGTTACGGAGGGGGTGAGTTGTTAAGGAGAGTGCAGAAGCAGCTATGTGACAGACAACGGGAGTTCCCAGGGAATTAACATCTCCACACTGTGTGATATAACATGCAAATAGGTTGATAGTTGCTTATGTGAATTAGAGTTATACATTGATCATATGATGCAAATAACCCCCAAGATTATTTATATCATAGTTTATCTATATTACTTGCAAGATTAGTAGTTTTAGTAGTTTAAACACAAAACCCCCTAGTTACTACTAGCTATTCCTAACATACAATTGGGTTGACGCCCGAGAGTGGATTGTGTTTAGCTAACCTTAAGGGTCTAATATCTCTGTTGACGACCCTGAACTTTCCACTATTTACGTTTATCGTAATTAGGACTAAGGTCGAGAGCAACACAAAAATTCTAAATTTGATCCTCTCGAACCCATGGGTAAACTCTGTGAAAAGAACGAACTCGTAGGTGCAATTCAGTGGGTAAATTTGTTTTTCCTAGGGATTTTTATGTTCTTGATATGTCGCATGCTAAAGGTGCAGCCCTAATTCTTTTGGGAATACCATTTCTTAAAACATCAAGAACAGATACTGATGTCCATAATTGAACATTAATCTTAGAAAATTAAGTGGACAAAGTAGGTTTTAAGATCTATAAATCTAATCATGCATATACCTTCTCTTATGCATACAATTGCATTGGTATTTTCTATGGGATTGATCATATTGATAATACTTGCATGAATTATGATTTTGATGAACCATTACCCGATATTGAAACTTTACATGCTCTTAATTTGATGAATGAAATTGTTGTTGATATGCATGACGTGGGTGTTTTTAGTGCTGCAATGAATCCCTACTTTCCAAATGTTGTAAACACTAACATGCAGTAGGAAAGGAAGCGAGGTAAGAAGTTGAAACCTCCTAAAACTCCTCCAATTTTCCTGGCCCATCGTCTGGGTTTTTGTTTTTTTTCTTTCTAAAGGCACGGGGCGTGCCAAAATTCATGTCCTGTAGTCTGGACTTGACATCTTGATTGATCTTCTTGCACGGTCGTACGGGTTTTCAAGGGCCATCTTGGCCCCAACTTGATTGGAATGAGGCATTGACACGAGTTGTGCCCTTTTACATGACCCATGTCATTTCTTCAACACTTCCAATACTTGGGTTTTTTTTACTCTTCATCTTCTACCACATTTTGACTCTTGGCCTTTTATCTTCTACAAATTTTGCAATTGGCATTCAATCTTACACTTTGAAGTGCTTACGAGCAATTTACAAATAAGTTCAAAAGGAAGGTCTATATGCTCGTAAGAACAAAAATTGAGTAGGCTTGAAGTAGGCTATAAAATGAGAGATTTGGATAAGAAAACCAAAAACGTTCATCTAAACCCCTTATGATATAAATCTATCTAAACCTAGCAATCCACTCACGAAATAATAACAAAAGAGATTTTAAATGCCTTAGAAAATAGATGCATCTGACGTCTCATCATATAGCCACTTACAATCACCATCGCAGGATCCCGAGTGGTTGACATGGTTAGTTGACATTATCTTCGGTACCAGACAGGTTGTTATCCGCCTTTCTTCCTGCTTTGGTTATATGGAAGGTCAGATGGATTGACTGAGGTATGACATTCCACAAATGCGGCATGAGATGAGACAAGATCAACATGCACAAAGTGGAGAGATAGAGGATGTGACATCCACGATGAGAGTGGCCACTATGGGGAGTAGGCAATAGTATTATGATGATAAGCATACGTAGGACGAGGCGAGGAGGACGACGCATCGGAGCATACTACCCAGAGTGATATGCACATACACTGATTGAAGAGCTTGAGTGTTTCTGAGCCCTTATTCCCTCACATGATCTTATTTGCATACATTAGGGACAATGTATTGATTGAGTGTGATGGAGGGGGTCGGAAAAAACTCTATCATTTACATATCTTATTTTGATATTTTGTTGGATGATAACATTTTTCCTTGTTTTTCCTTCCTTTTGTTTTTCACCAAAACTTCTTTTTATAGATGTGAGGGCACCTTTGATGTTTTTTGGGATGTTTTGACATTTGGTGATGTTTTTTATTCTATTTTAGTGTGAAGCTCACTTTTGGAGCATTTTGTATTACTTGAAAATCCTAAAAATGAAAAAAATAAATTATCCCGCTAAATTGAAAACCTAAAAGAGTGACTTGGGAAAAATTAGGAGGCCCGGATAGGTTAAAAACCCAAAAGGGAAACCTATGAAAAAATGAGATACCAAAAATGTGTGGAAAAAAGTGAGGTTTGATGCTTGAAATATAATGAGATGATAGGATGAAAACCCGAGAGGGCTTCAAGGCACAACGAGAGAAAATGAGAGAAATCATAAATTTATAATATGCTTCTCTTCTAATGTCTATTTGGTAGCTTCTTTGATGAACTAAGATAGTTATCATTCTTCTTTGGAACTTGATACCCCATTCTTATTAATGATTTTTTGGTTGTGAAATATCATGATTGGTATATGCTTAGATTTTTAGTTGTTCTTGTTTACTCGAAGAGGGTAAATGATTAAGTGTGGTGGATTTGATGAGATGTCAAATTCATTTTTTCTTAGAGCATTTAACATTTATTTTATAATGCTTTTGTTGGTGGATAGTTAGATTTATATTGGTTTTTCACAATAGGGAGTTAGACCCATCATCTTTGGTTTTCCTAGGTAACATTTCTATTATGAGAGCCGATTGTGAACCTAATGGGATTTGACTCTTGTGAGTATTTAGATATCTTTTTGTGAGCTTTAAATGTATATTTCTCATGAGTAAAGGCCATTAGCAAGGAAAGTAGTACATAGAAGGCCAATCGCAAGGTTGGTGGAAAAATTGAGGACATTGATCTTAAAATGGTAGAAGATTGAAGATCACAGAAGAGGGAACCTAAAGGTCTGGAAGAAAGCATGAAGGCACGGACCTTGCGATATTTCACTGTCCGTGTGAGTAGCTCATGCCCAAGGAAGCTCCAAGGAACGGGCAATGCAGATTCACACGAACACTGCAATCAGAAAAGTAAATGAAGACATCCAGGACACGGGCCGTGCAATTTAGCATGACCCATACAAGCAGATTGGTGTGAGACTCAGCTTCAAGACACAAGTCGTGCAGATCTACACTGCCCATTTAATTAGAAGCACTAAGACACCTTTCTCGTTTACGGTCCATACAAGGGTTTAGTGAGTTGGGCTTTTGGTCCCTTTTCTCTATTCACTATAAAAGGCATAAATTCTTCTAAACGAACTTGTAATAGATCTAGGTTTTCACTCCTCCCTCCCTCCGCTTCTCTCTCTCTCTCTGTTCATTTATATCACATTCCCATGACATTTAATCCACTGAATGTCATGGTTTGATCTTAGTAGCGTAAATTTATGACTTGGGGATATTTGTAAGCATGATTTGACTTTATATTTGTGAGACTTTTGGATTCATATATATATATATATATGTTGCTACAAACTATCGTTCTTAATTTATGCTTTAATTTCTTGTTATAATCAATGTATTGAATGTGATTAAGATTTACAACTAGTTATATTCTTGCATGATTTAATTCTAGGATTTGAATTTTTCTGGGATTGTTGGATTATCAAACTTGTTTGTAGCCTTGTGTTACACTCTTATTTTTCCACGGTTTACCGTACTAATTTCTTGAGCTATAGTTTGGGCAAGGGTGTAAAGATGCTTACTTTGTGGGAGCTGGTCGGTTGAATCTTGGTCCGAGACCAAGTGTTTCTAGGCAAAGCTTGGATGGTGGCTTTGGCCTATTGGTTGGGAGAATAAAGGTAAAGGACAGAAAAGGCTTGAAATGGTGCGAGTTACCTACGGTTATAGTGAGGGATAACCTGAGGAAGGTGGGTTGATCCAAGATGGCATAGTGGAAAGGTTTCGGGTTCCATGTCCCAAGAGACGCATTTGTGCGCAGATAGAACGATGGTTACTCGGGTGGACTAAAAACCTTACAGCAAGAGATACATTGTTTTGGGTTAAGCCTTGCAGGGAGCTGACGTTTGGAAGAAATAAGTGCCAATATAACCCTCAGATAATTTTAAGTGCAGATATAACCCTACCTAGTCGATGTAAGTGTCAATATAACCCTCAGACCCCATTTCCGCCGGACCATTGCAGGACCACCACGGACCGGCCAAAATCCGGCGGGCGGCGCGGTCCGCGGTGGTAGTTATTAGGGACCACCTGGAGCGTTGCTTCCCTTTAGGCGACTAGGGGTGTTAACCGCCAAGTGTACGTTTGCCTATAAATACTCCCGGTTAGAGCAAAGACCATCCATGTTCTGGTGGTGTGTTTTTTAACAAAATAACTCTCCTTTTATCAATAAATATAAAGGTTGGGGATGGGCTCCATAAGTTTGAGTGTTCTTTGTGAGCTTACAACATGTGAAACCTCGTTCCCTCACAGATCGTTGGTTAAATCAGGACAAAAGTTTAGCCCATGAGTAAAGGTCTAAAAAGTTAGTATCATAATAAGTGTTTAGGCTATGACTAAAGGTCTAACAAGTTGTTATCAGAGTAACAGGTTCGGTGATGAAGCAACGTGAACCATGTCAACGACAAGAAGTGAAAAGATCAAGGCTTTGCAAGCCGATAATGATCCCCTCAAGGTCACGGTGGCCAAGATGGAGAAGGCTCTTGTCAAATTAGATGCAAATTATGCAGTCCTACAGAAGCAAGTCACTGATTTGCCCAGTTCATCCTCAAAAGAAGTAACAGCGAAATTGGTTGCATTTCGCCACGATGTGGAGACTCTTAAACTCCACATCAAGGGAAAAAGTGTTAAGGAGGAAGATAGTGATGAGGATAGCAATGAAGAAGATCCTCTCTGGACCATTTTGGCAGCGGAAGTGAAGCTGTTGAAGCAAGCCATTGTTAATGGCCCTGTCACTAGTCCAGGCCCAGAAATAGTTGATTTATTCATAGTCCCTGAACCGAAGTGTTTCAAAGGAAACAAAACTTCCAAAGACGTGGAGAATTTCCTGTGGGATAATGAGAATTATTTCAAGACCTCGAAGATATCTGCGGGTCAACAATTAAATGTCGCAAGCATTGGGACCAGAAATTCCGGTGGAGAACTAGATGTAGGGACAGTGCAGCAACCCAATCTCCATATGGGAGAATTTAAAGGAGGCACTGAAGGTCCAGTTCATGCCTACCAATGCTGCGTGGGTTGCTTGCAAGGCACTGAACAAACTCAAGCAAACGGGTTCAGTGTGAGACTATGTGATGGCCATCACTTCACACATGTTGGATGTGACCCACATGTCGGAGGTAGATAAGTTGTTTACCTTTGTTAACGGTTTAAAAAATTGGGCAAAGTCTGAATTGCATAGGCAGGGGGTGCAAATCTTAGCCCAGGCTATTGTTGCGGCCAAAAAACTTGTAGATTTCAAAGTCTCATCCACTAGTTCCGGAGACAAAAGAGGGAAAGATGGGAAAGAGAAGGACCGGAAGTCTAAGAAGTCAGACCCAAAAGAAGGAGAGCCAAGGGAAGGATGGATCTAAGGAGGAAATGAAGAAGATGGGTGGCTGTTATAAGTGTGGCGGTCCACACTTCGCTCGCGAATGCCCACAGAAAGAGGGGAGAGTAAATGCTACCATAGTTTCTGAACTGAGCGAGGCCAAAGAAGTTCCAATGAGGATGAACCCCATACAACACTTGAACACAATAGGTATGGTTGGTCCCTCTTTCCCCTTAAATTCCTTGTTATTTGTGTTGGGCACAATTATTGAGTACCGCGTAAGTACGATACTCGATTCTGGAGCAACACATAGTTTTATTTTGGGTCAGTTAGCCCAAGACATGAAATTAAATGTTGTTCCTCACAATTGTGAGATCAAGACTGTGAATGCACAACCTGAGAAGGTGTTAGAATGGGTTGATGCGGAATTCTGTTTAGGCACATGGTCGGGTGTAATAGGCATCACCGTGTTAAGGTGCCTTGATGATTTTGAAATAATTTTAGGCAAGGATTTCATGTGCATCCATAAGGCCGATCCAATCCCTCATTTGAGTGGATTTATGATCATGGATGAAAAAGCCCATCCCCCATTCCCTGCTACTCGAGAGAGCATATTCAGGTAAGAAGGAAGAGGAAGGATGAGGGTGTGTTTTCGGAAATTCAACTAAAGGAAGGCTAGGAAAAATGTGAGCAAACATTTCTTTCAGTGCTAGTTGAACTCAAGCCAGACATGTTCCAGGATGTCCCACTGGCAGTGGTAAATTTACTCCATAATTTTGCATATGTGATGCCGGCTGAATTACCCAAAAGGTTTCCACCACGACGGGCAAATGATCATAAGTTGGAACTAGTTCCAAGGGCCAGACCACCGGTGCAAGCCCTCTTCCGCATGTCTTCGGTGGAACTAGTGGATCTTCGAAAGCAATTGGATGAATTGCAGGAAGGTGGATTGCTACAACCTTCTAAAGCTCCCTACGGTGCTCCAACCCTATTTCAGAAAAAGGCTGATGGATCGCTCCATTTTGTGTAAATTGCAGAGCTTTGAATAAGCTAACGGTAAAGAATAAATAACCTGTCCTGAAGACCTACAATTTATCCCGAAATTGCTTTTATACAAAGATAGACCTAAGGGTGGGATATTGGCAGGTTAGAATAATAGAAGAGGACGAAGAAATACAGCAGTTGTAACCATTATGGTCCAATGAGTTTCTGGTGATGCCCTTCGGGCTTACAAATCACCAACAACCTTCTATAACTTGATAAACGATGTTCTGTATGAATATCTAGACAAGTTTGTTGTTGTGTACTTAGATGATATCGTTATTTATTCTGAGTTGCTGGAACAACACCTTGTTCACTTAAGAAAGGTGTTTGAAAACTGAGGGAAAAAGAATTGTATGTCAAGAAGAAAAAGTGTGAGTTCTGCACTCAAGAGATCACTTTCCTTAGACATATCTCGAGTGGAGAAAAATCAGGATGGATGAAAAGAAGGTGGCGACCATGATGGAAGGACGTTCCCAAACAAAGTCCCAGAATTAAGGTCATTTTTGGGCTTAGCAAATTACTATCGTCGGTTTATAAAGGACTACTCAAAGTTGGTTAGTCCTTTGATGGATGTGTTGAAAAAGGATGCTCCTTGGGTATGAAGTGATTCATGCAAGGCAACGTTTGATGCTTTGAAGGCTGCAATTGCAACTGAACCGGTGTTACAATTACCAGACTTCAGTAAGCCATTTGAAGTGCACACATATGCATCAGTGGAGTATTGCTGCAGGAAGGGAACTTGGTTGCTTATGAAAGTAGAAGTTGAAAGAGTATGAGTCAATATATAGTACTCATGAGAAAGAGATGATGAAAGTGGTGCATTTCCTAGAGATTTGGAAGCACTACTTGCTGGGAACATCATTTGTTATAGTGACGAATAATGTGGCAAATACTTACTTCAATATGCAAAAGAAGTTGACCCCAAATCAAGCAAGATAGCAGGAGTTCTTGGCCGAGTTTGGCTTTGATTTAATCCACAAACTAGGGAAAGAGAATTAGGTTGCAGATGCCTTAAGTCGAAAGCACGTGGGGGAGTATGTTGTTGTCACCACAACGGTTGTGATGGATTTTC
>JAULKK010015195.1:0-10082 GCA_032355705.1 Rubia peregrina
CACACAATAGCAAAAGCTTCAAATAGATTAAAACAAGAGTCTCAAGTCATGGGCTTGGAAGTTATATCAATTGCTCCTAAGATATAGTTTAGCTACACATAATCATACTAATCAACAATAACAATTTAAACATAGAAACTAAGATGAACAAGGAAGAAAAAAAAGGGGAAAAACTAGGGTTTCAAAGCTCTAAAAACGGGCTGGGAAGAAGAGTCAAAAGAAAAGGGGGAAGAGAGGAGTATTTATAGTGCAAAATGCTCAAAAACAGATCTGGATGCTGACCGTCGCGATCGCGACACTATTCACTCGCCATCGCGACAACTAATAATCCAGCTTCCAACTCTTTTTGTTTTGCTTCCTCCGGGTGAATCGTTGATCCGTTTTGGGAGTTCTTGTAGTTGTTTTTATAGTACTTGAGAAGATGAATCCAATGGTTCCATCTTTGGAGGCTGGTTCTTCTCGGACAATTATCAGAACTCCGCTTCAATCTTCCGGATCCCAATTCATCCTCTTCTTTACTCTCCCTTCTTCGACCTTATTTTTATCTTCTACCATCCTTGCGAATGGCCTTCTTCAAGCTTCTACCATCCTTGCGAATGGCCATCTTCTAAGTCTTCCAACATTTTGTAGTCTTCATGGTCCTCAAATCTTCCACAATTACCTCGTCTCAGATAATTCTTATTAAAAGTGACAAAGAAAATAAAGTCGCTCTCAAAAGTAATAATATGAATTCGAGGTAAAATAGGGTCTTCAACGCATCAAAGTCAACCAAAATGAGTCTAAGAAGGTACCAAAATTACCATGTAATATGGCCACATCAGTAATAAATAACAAGAATAAAGTAAAGCATACGTTCCCTTGAGGTCACCTGGGCCACCGAAAGGAACCATGTCGATATGTAAGTAAGGGAGACCAAGTGCGCATAAGACGAAATCGCGAAGGGCTAGGTCAGACGTTACAGATAATTATTCTAACATAGAAGAAGATTGGATAAGTTAGGCCGTCTCACCTGCACCAGGATATGCATCCCGTGTTCTGGTGGGGTCAGCCAGGAACACCCTTGTGTAGAAACACATTTTCTCTTCCAGTGTAACCGGGTTGGGAGATTGGTTATATGTTTGGGCCGCTTTACCAAAATTTCATCCAACTAGGAGGGTTTGTGGCAGGGTGGAAAAAAACCCTGAATTAGGGAATGGTGGGAGTAAAAGCCATTCCATGACATAACACCTCGAAACCTAGAATGATCCAGACAGAGTTGGGAAGAAGATCGGTAAAGCTAAACTCATAATAACCTATGATGGATTGATAGAAGGTATGTAAAGGAAAGCAGAAACCCTCGCTTACTATGGTTTCTATGTAAACGACAATCATATGCTCGGAAACATTCAAGGTCGTTTCTTCCTTCCCATGAATGATTATTCGGTAGCTAAAATTTCCAAATTCTACATTACTGTTGGTAAACATTATTCACACAACCGGTGGATATAGTTGATCTCCTCATCCATTACATCGCAAGGAGAGCAGTCCTTGGGGGCATCGATGGTGCAAACCATAATTAAAGAGGGAGAAAGGAAGAAACGTAAAGAAGGTACCTTGAAAAATAGAGGGATTTAATGCGGGGGGTGATGTACTAAAACTGGAAAAGAACAAAGGACTGATTGAGGGAGGAAGTAAAAAATAAATGAAGGCGAGAATTTTAAATATGAGAGAAGATCAGTAGGCCCAAGGGGCATATCAGAAGCAGAGTAGATGCTGAAAATGATCAAAAGTTTCCTAAAAAGAAGCAAGTTTTAAGGCGACCAATACGCTAAGCATTGGGATGACAGACACGTACCATTATTTATAAAAGGCAACACAACCATTCAGAATGAAATTCAACTTTTTCTAAGACTTTCCACTTTACAATTATGTTAAGTACAATTTTTTTTCAGTCGCAAAATATAAAAAGACTCTCAGGGTCGGACTACAAGCGGATGTGGGAACTCCAACCCCTCTAGTGACTCAGCCCAATGCCCTACACTCATAGGTTACATGACCTTGGGTTGGGGGAGACTTGATAATACATGGGCTTGTAAACCCACATCAATAACATGGGCCCATGGACACACGAGTGCCCTAAGCTTCCAAGGGAAGGATCAATTTGCAACAGAAATGACTGATGTCCTATCCGTCACAAAACCATGTATTAAGGAAAAGAACATACGGAAAAGGTAGATTGTCTGATTTCCCTATTGCCAAAAATGTTTCCAATACTAAATAGGAAGCTCTGACCTAACTTGATCGTCGGGGCAGGTACAACTGAATATCTACCTGCCTGACCTTCTATTGATTTCTTCTAGGTCTTGGAACAAGCTTAGGGAAAGGATTATACCCATAAAATATTTGACACTAACACCTTTTAAGGCCTAGGTTTGGTGTCCATAGTGGAGAGCCCGGTGATGTAATATCGTTACTGCTGCTTCTTGCAGTTGCTACCTGTACGAGGCTTAGGTTCTTTAAGAAAGATGTGTTAGCACCGGGAGTAAGCTGATGAGGATGAATTACATAGTCAGAAAGGTTGGAGTGATTCCCTAATTACTGAGGCGCCAAGATGATTTTTAGGTAGCCAAACCATTGTGTGACAGATATTGGGAATTCCGGGAAATCTCCACACTTTGTGACATAATCATGAGATTAGGTTTATATGTCTATATGTGATAGAATCTAGCATCAAATTCATATGATAGTCATGTTATATAAATACACCTAGACTATTTAATTAATATCGCTTTAAGCATTTGTATGTAGTTGTTAGTACACAAACCCCTCATCCCTTATATGTCTAGTACTAGCTATTCCCAAGATATAATATTGGTGACGCATGATTGTGGGTTGTGTCCGGCTAACTTTTAAATAATATTATCGTTGTGGACGACCCCGGACTTGTGGCTAGCTACTTTATTGTAGTTAGCACTTAGTATAGGAGAAACAATTGCAAATTTCATATTTTAGTGCATCTTATGGGATTTTGGTTTTAAAAAATGACCCCGTAGGGTGCGGGTTAGTATTCTTTTAGCATTGTCAAATCAGTTAAGGTAAAACACATACAACCTGCTACTTTGGGATTAGTAGTAAAACTGCGAAGCTGAAAGGACTCTTTATATTCTCCTATGAAGATACTTGGATAAGCTTAAGAGTAAGTGCTTAGGAGTGGTTAAGGCCGTAATGTTTTGAAAATCTTCAACTACCTAATCCTATATTCCTAGGCAACTAACTGCTGGAGCCCGCAAACAGAGAAAACTCAATAGGGTAGCCAAAATCTTCCTAATATGTCTTCACCCAAAAAGCCCAAGCTCACTTTTCCGCCATACTCGTTTCTTCAAAGGAGTTTCTTACTCATTTTACCTCCATTAACTCTTCCTTGTCTCAATACAAAATATAGAAATTTAATAACATTGACTCATTGGGTGAGGGGCATATGATATACAACTCTCTTAGTCACGCGAAGCTCAAGCTAGAAGGCAACACCTTGTAACCAGTGAACCGAATAAGAAAACCACAAGTCTCGCTCGCAAAGCACAGAAAGAAATACACCTAGATAAAGGGCTTCACGACCAACACTAACGATCACTCCCTCAAACCCCAACCTAGTAAGAAAGGAGTCAATGTGGACCATGATTAGTAGGATCACGCGGTACGCCCATTGTAAAAAGAGACTTTGAAAAAATAGATAGGAAATGGAATTTTCGATATAAAAATAACTATAAGTTAAGACACTAATTTAGGCATTAGAGGAAGCTCCTTGAGCCCTCCCCGAGAACTTTTTTTGTAGGAAGACTAAGTAGACTTAATAACCAAAGATTATTAGGGACATTATTGTAGTCAATAAGGATCCCACACATCAGGTAGCCTAATCTTGAAATTGCTCAAAGAAGGGTGATATTTCAACAAATCCAAAATAGATTCTTCATTCACAATACTGTCATTTTCGTCCGTATTCCCCCTAACCCCATTCCCAACCGTATGTTTTTCCTTGGAACTGGAATCATCAACATGCGCCTCCCAGTATTACTTAAAACATATCGGGTTACAGAAGAAAATGCAAGCTAGTGTTCCCAACGAACTTTTATGTCCTCGATGTAGTGCACGATGGAGGTGAACCACCAATTTTATTTGGGAGACCATTCTTGAAAACATCAAGGACCAAAATAGATGTTCATTTGGGGACATTAACCCTAGAGGATGACATTGACAAGGTTGGGTATGAAATTTACAAGTTTAAGCATGAATCACCTTTTTCTTCTCTTGCATGTGATAACATAACCTTATGTGATGAACTTATTAAATGTGATGATCCTTGCATGATTGATGATGATGAGTGCCTTGATGAGTGTGTTGAGAGAAATCATGCTTTGAGCCTTCATTGTGAAAATAATGTTGATGACACACATACCATGCATGCGTTTAGTGATGATATTTCTATTATTGATTATTTTCTATGCTCCCTAACTTGCAGCAGTTGGTGGAGAGTGGTATGGACTTAAAAACTTCCACCTTCTAAACTCGAGAAAATGGCTAAGGATTTAAATTAGCTAAGGATGAACATACACTGAACAAGGAGCGTGAAGGTAAGGGTGACACTTTGTGAAGGCCTATCTGCAAAGACGTCATCGTCGGTGGCGGGATACCCAATGGTAGGTTTGTTTTAAGTAGAATGCATGAAAAATAAGTCGTGAGGACGACAATAAAAATCCTGCATTTTTACTTGGGTTTTTAAATGTTTTTGGTAGTTGAAATTTAGCATGTTTGTGTTTGTGTGACAAATGATTTTGTACGAAATTCTAGTCAATTGTTGAATCTAAAGTTTTGAGTCTCATGTTTGTGGTTAGAAGGAAATAGGATTTTAGTGAAATAGTGTTAGAAATATTAAGTTGTTGGGGAGGCACGGGTTGTGTATTGCACATAGCTTGTGTAAGATAATCTGGCACGAGGCCTTTATAGGACATGGGCCGTGCCTTTGTCTCGTTCCATTCTGCAAATGAGAAGAATTGCATTTTTTTTGCAGATTTAAAGTTTTTGCCAAAACAAGCACTCCTGCCCTATTTCTACAGATTTCTTCCTCCCTAAGCTTTTAATGTCAGTGTACTACACCAAACATTAACACCTTCCATGAGCATTAATTCATAAAGCTTTTACTCTAAAAGTTTCTATTTTTGATCAAACCATTTCTACCCCTTTTTGCGTCTCTCCTAAATTATCCATTTAGAGAAGATCTTTGATACTCCAAATATGAATTCAGAGTACTTTCTCCCATACATAAAATCCATTTAACCAACAATAAGTACTTTAAAAATATACCCCCTCACCTCACAATTTGAGGAATTCGAAAATTGGACACCGTCTCTCAAGAAAAAGCATTCTTTGCTTTTTTCTTGTTTGATTTTCTGCTCCCAACCTCCAATTTTGGGTATATTTCTAAATTTTGTGTTTCCTTGATTTCTTTAGCATGATTATGTTGCATATGGGAAGCATTATTTCATTAATTTTTTATGTTTAAGGGAAGTATGTAGGTTACGTGAGTTTTTTTTTGCGTCAAACTAAGTGTGGGGGAAGCTTATAGTTTATGTGTTGAGATGACATGATTTTCCATGTGTAGGGTGTTTAGGAAGAATGGTTCTTGTTAGTTGATCTTTGATGCATATGCTTCTGTATTCTTTCCATTGCCATATTCAGTTTGTTATGGTAGAATGGGTCCTAAAATAAGCAGGCCAGAAAAAGGAACGAATTCCCGAGGTGATAAAGTGAAGGGGTCAGCTAAATTTGGGAGGCAAGAGCTGACCACTCCTGTTCTTTCTAACCCCTAACATTGTTGATGAGTTCATGGGATTGGCCAATATTACCGGGAGTACGTCCTGGAAATTGAAGTACCTCAATAGGCAAAAGAGGATCATCTTGGACACAAATTTTGTGTGCAAGGAGACCTTGGTAGCACTAGGCCTACTTGAAACCATCACCTACTTGCTAGGCCGGATAGGCCTAGAGGGCTTCCTGGTGATGCAATCCATGACATACGTTATGTGGACCTTGGAATTTTTGGAAATCATGGAGCAAACGTTGGACAGTGAAGGGAGGAGGACAATTACTTTTGATTAATGACAGGGAATAGTCAATGATTCATTAGGAGGTCGCCTGAACATTCGGGTGGAAGTACGGGAAGGAAATCCTAAATACTCACCGATAAGGGCTTTCTTTCTCGTTGAGCAGCTTTTGGCAGAACTTGACGGGAGCAAAGAGAAACACTTGGGCAAGAGTATCTCAATATTCCACCCGACTTTGCAGTACGTATATATGATCTTATCCATGGAAGTTCTTTTCCCTGGAAAGATTTCTCAATGCCCCAATCGAGACATGCAAATCCTTTGGGCGATGACTCTGGAGTGAAACTTCTGCCCCAACTTGGTGGAGACTTTCATGGAAGAGTACATAGTCACGGGAACAATAAAGGCTGCAAGATATCTATGGGAGGTACGGTCAGAATTTTGGTGCAACACATAGGATATTTGGTTCCCTCTCGTTTAGCGGTGGAAAACTTAGGCCATTTGGGGACGAGATACAAAATGGATAAGTTGGAAAGGGCCTCAATGATTACCACTACTACCTCGGAGGATCACTTCTTTTAGTTGTAAGGGGTGCCTCAGTTTGTAACTTCATGGTACTTCCGTAACCCAAACGGACGTCCATCAACCATAATATCACCATGGATGACCTCTTCCGAGCTCCGAATCCAAGGTTTGAGAGGGTCTTCTACAACACCCTCTCACCCCCGAACATGAACATTGAAGAAGAAGATGGTGAAATCCAACCTAGAGTGCCACCTACCAGAATCAACCTACCAGATAATTTCATTGACAAATTTTGCACTTTTGGGGAAAAACTTATGAGTTCAACCCAAGTAGTGCATGATATTGGTCATGCGGTAGGAGAAATGAGCTTGCAAATGGAGGAATTTGGGACTAGGCTTGACACTATGGATGACACCATGAGAGATTGGGGAGTTAGGTTGGATTCTATTGAGCGGGAAGTGAATGAGGAGTTTTCCATGGTCGATGGGAGAACAGATGTACAAGAGGAAGATATGGAGAAATTGATCGAGAGAATGCATGCTTCAAAGCTTGAAGGCTTCTATGACCTAGTTTCCATTGAGAGGCAAGGATTGAGCCAAGAAGAGATGATGAGAAGGCGTGAAGCGTGAAGCGTGAGGCGAGGAGAGCGGGCCCTCGAGGTCCAAATAGTAAGTGCTTATTATTTTTCCTTACTCCATTTATGATTTCTACTTTTATGATTCATTGGGGACACTGCAAGGTTTAAGCGTGGGGGAGGGAGTATTTAGGAACTTAGGAGTTCAAACAAGATTCATTTTTGTTTTGTGTTATTTTATTTTTTCTTATCTACATTACAGTATAAAGCCCAACTTTGGGCCATTTTGTTCTACACAAAAATTGAAAATTTAAGAAAAAATGAAAGGAAAAACCCGGTTAATTTAGAAATCTGAAAGGGCGACTTAAGCAACAATGGGAAAGGGCCAGAGAGGTTGAAAAAGCTATGGAATAGTGAGAGGACATGTTGTGGAAAAAGATGAGAAGTGAGGAAACATTTTTGGGATGATAGGATAAAAGCCCTAAAAGGCTCCTAGGCAAAATGATAGAATTGAAAAATCATATGGTTCTCTTTGATTGTCTTTTGGAAGTCATTTTGGTAGAGTAACTTAGCTTCACACTAATCTTTGTGAACTTAACCTTTTTATTAGTATGATTGGTTGGATATTTTATCTTATCTTCTTTAGGGAGTGAGAGTTGTGAGATTCTTACATCTGGGAGAACTAGGGAAGTCTATGAATAATGTTGAATGCTTTAGGGAACTCTTTGCATGCTATGTTCCGCTTAGTTTTTTCCATTATTGTTTACTCGAGGATGAGTAAAGGTTTAAGTGTTGGGGAATTGATCTGCACCTGGAAGCATGTGTTAACCAATGCATTTAGCACAAATGTTAGTATCTTTTGTATGGTTGATTGCTAGGTTTATTTTGGTTTTCATCACAAGGGGTTTTGATAACCTTTGTTGGTTTTCTTGCCTAAATCAATAGTTTTTTAGATTTATTTAGACCTATTTGTTGCTATGTCCTTACGAGTATCTAGATCCTATTTTGTGAGCTTCATTGTAGATTACTCGTAAGCACTTCGGAGTAGAAAAATATTCGCAAAAATGATAGCAGATATTTAAAGTCCATTCGTAAGGATAATTGTAGACTGAAGGCTACGCACTTAATCGTTGTAGTAGATGGAAATGCGCCAAGAAAAAAGGAGTTTCAGCCCAGACAAAGCTGAAGACTGGCACGACAGTGTTTTATTGCATAGCAATTGCTAATCAAATTGTTAGTGCCTAAGTAACGACATGATTCAGAAGGAATTGCACAGCCCGTACTGTTCAATGTGACCGTGCGGCTTAATATGAGCATGGGTCGTGCCCTATTGCACGACTGGTGCACCTTGAAGATCATAATCTAAAAACAAGCCCACATCTTGCATCGTTTTGCATATCCACACTATCAGAAGGTCCAATGCTCATCTCTAGCCGACAACCAGCAAGGAATCGCACGGGCCACACCATTTAGAAGGTTAAAATACCCTCCCAGTCTAGGGTCCACAAAGAAGTTCATGGTCACGCAGCTCAAAAGACCGAGAGACCACTTCCAGTGGGCAGTTACTGTACTATGCACGGTTCATGTGCTATTACACGACCCATGTCGCCGTCCAACCTTTGGTTTCTATACTGTTAGGGCCTCTTTATGGCCCATTTCCTATTTACTATATAACGAATCCTATGACTATCTGGGTTTAAGTTTTGGCATTAGTTATAATTCATTTCTCGTAGTTTTTTAAGAGTAGGTACAGAGAGAAAGGGAATAACCCTTCTCTCTTCTCTTAATCTTCCTAGTCCTGCTTAAGGGCATTGAATCCAATGGAAATATTGGGTTCAATAGTTCGGGAGTAGTTTATTTTCTTGGTGATGAGACGTAATTTTTTTGTTTTCTTATTACAATTAACATCCCTTTTTAGTTTGTTTTGTTAGCGGTTGGTTAGATTATTAGGTATTTTACAAAATAGGGATTTAGAATCACCTTGTGTGGTTATTTTCCCTCATCTCCCTAGTTTGTAAGCATGTGGTGTCTAACGTGTTCTACCTTTATGATTTGGTCTATTCATATATGTTTTGTGAGCTTATTTGGAAAATATCATGAAGAGGACCATTCGCATGGATGGTAGAAGATCGAAGAAGGTCATTCAAAAGAATGGTAGAAGAAGGAATGTTACTTACAAAGTGGTAGAAGATAAAGTGAAGAGGGAGAGCAAAGTAGGGGGGGTGAAGAATGATCTAAGTTTTGAAGTATATTTCTGAGAATAATCCGAAAAGAACCAGCCTTCAAGAGTGGTACCATTGGATTCTTCTTCTTGAATACCATAAAAACGACTACAAGAACTCCCAAAGTGAATCAACGGTTCACCCGGAGGAAGCAAAATAAACCGGACTGATTTGTGTCGCAACTCGCGAATAAGAATTTCCTGGAAGCTAATTTTTTGATACTGTAGTGTCGCCAGTCGCGAGGGAGGCATCGTAGGTCTCAAAAATCACCCGGAAACTTGCTTTTTACTCTTTTTTTTTCTTGTACTATAAATAGCACTTCATCCACTCATTTCTTAGCTTTCTTAGCCCGACTTGGGAGCTCCAAAACCCTAGTTTTTGCACTTCTTCTTCAATTCCTTATTGTTTCTTTGTAGATTTTGGTTCTATGTTGTGGGCTTTGATTATCTAGGCTAGTTTTGAACTTGGGAGCAATTGATTGAAGCTTTCAAACCAATGTAGTAAGAACCTCTATTTCACTCTTTCTTGAAGCATTTGCTATTTATCATTTATGCCATGGTTTTTTGAAAATATGAAATGTCTGTATGATTAAGTGTTAGGAGGTTATAGATGTGCACAATTTCTTAGCTCTTTGACATGAAAATCCAAGAACATGGAATTAGAACTTCTTGTTGGGTGAATGAT
>JAULKK010015215.1:0-10082 GCA_032355705.1 Rubia peregrina
GGACATAGTAGTTAGCCCTTGGACCATCAATTTATTGTTAGGTGTTGACTTAAAAAGTCTTGATGACATTTTCCTGATGAATTTGGATGTCCCCATTGACATATACCATGCCAATAAGTGGTCGGACCATGTTGAGCCACCATTGTTTGATCATGTAACACTAGGTCCCTTGTATTTCGGTCATGGGGAGAATTATTTGGATAAGGCTGAATCTTATAAGTTAAACTTCATGTCGATTAATAAAAGGATCGTGTACGAGATAGTTGCAAGGAGTATTGTACCAAGAAGTCCACATCTTGAAACAACGATCACAACCATCATGCTATTATACTATGTCATCCAAAGGAGAAAAAACAATCCAGGTTACACTGTATTATAGCACATGGTGGCATCGATCGTGAACTTCGAGAAGCAGGCAAAGAACTTGTCTTATGGAAGTCTCGTTGTCCGGATCATGAAATAATATGACAAAACCATTGCATTAAGGAGGCAGGAGATGCCATGCAAGTTGTACGACCGGAAGTATTTTGAGAACAAGAAGTGAGTACTAAATCAAGGGAAATGAGAGCAAAAATCCAAGAAAAATAACAACAAGAGGTCACGTAATGTCAATCCAGGTTGGTAACTATAAAAAAAACTTTAGTGTATCATCGGTTATAAACTACTAGTTGAATGCTGCTTACTATTTATTTCGTGTTCTATAGCTGACACTAGGATAAGCGCATTAGTGAGGGTGCATGATGGAATTGAGGCCAAAGTGAAGCAAGTGATTCAGTTTTGGAGGGACATTCATACTGCCAAAAAGGAATTAAAAATAAATAATGAAGAAGAGGATAGACGTTCTTCAACTTCTAAATGATCACATTCTATCTGTATTTGGACTACACATATCTTGTACAATTACTAGTAATATTTTTATTTGGATATTAAAGTTCACTTCTTTGTATCAATATTTTTTTCTCCAACACCCTTGTAGTTTTTTATTTGATGATCATACCTTTGAATGATTTCGTGTGTTCTGTATGGAAATACTTGTTTACCAAACTTTCCTATGTTCATCCCGATATCGAAAGTTAGACAATTCCAAAGATTTCAACATGTTTATACATCCGGACTTGTTTCCAAAATATTAAATAATTTACACAATTACACATGCCATGTGATCCTCGTTCTGATATCGGAGGATGACATGATCGACGACTTTGAACTTCCAGCAACGCTGAATGTCAACATCAACGGGGTTAAAAAGCGGGGAATTCCTTCCATGCTAACATAATAATTGGAATCTGCGCGATACTTCATGTTTACATAAGGGATCTGCAAAACTGGGTCCTGTGGAAGTCCTCGGGATCTGCCTCCAATGCTTAAGTCATTGTTTGATCAATATAAGATTATATTTTAAGAGATTCCATTACCTCTTTTGTTGCTCAGAATATCTATTTATAGCTGGTAATCAGCGTGATCTTTGTTGATCATGCTCCATGTTTTCCTAAATCTTGGTTTCATTAATATGATCGTGGGTGCCGATCATCTTTCCTTTCATCCACACATATATATATATATATCTAACTCGTTGGATGTGATGTATTATTTTGGTCTTCGACTTTGCGTGTCTAAGGGAAATGTGGCGGGGATCTTCCTTTGCTAGGTGAGCTGTCCACTTATCCGGTTTATTGGGCTCTAGATAGTCTCATTGTTTTGGACTTCATATGATTAGGGGAGGTATATACCATAAGCTCCCCCTAGCCAAGGAGGCATTGTGTGTTGAGGTGTCATATTTTGTATTGGAATAAGGAAAATTTAATCATTACAAAGTGAATGTTAAATGTGTTTTGTGTATCTGGAAATGCAAAATTGATGTCATGGTTAGCATTGACTTCTTGGGTGAAGATAAATGGGAAACTGTAAAGATTATTAATGGCCTTGGAATGCGTAGGATTAATAAGACAATGAAGTCTTACCACCTAGCTATTTAAGTACATTCTCCTAAAATGGGCATATTGATTCCTTCAAAAGGAAATACTAACAGTTCTTAGTATATTAAAAATGGCAGGTTATAAGAGTGGTTTTACTCTGACGGGCATGACTGTCTTAACAGAGTATTGACCTTGTTTGTCTAATTATGAGGTGGTAATTTCTGGAACTGATGACGTTTTATAGAAGCCATCAGTATATATATTTAGCATATATAAATGTTAATTGTAATATGGTACGTCTCTTCCTATTAAAGATTATTTCTTGTGTATTTTAGGGACAATATTTAGCATATTTTCCAGTTGCACCAACAAGGAGTGGAAATATTAGTTGGTTTTGAGTGTATATTTCATGATGCTGGAGTTGGTTTTAGTTTGGGGTTGTAATATGCTTACTATCCCCTACACGGGTGAGTTCAACTGAGCCCTGGGTGACTTTTAGGCCTATGGGGATAACTAGTGACATTGTGTGGGGTGTTCCTGATGAGTTTAGGAGATTGGAGGACATCTATGTGTATATTGGTTTCCATGGTTCTAATTTGATGCCTCCTTGGAATGACAAAGTATCCCTAAATCAAGAGCTAAAGTGGGGAGACTAGCTGGGCCCTTTTGCTAAAATGTGTGATCACGCAGTGGTGGTTGGAAAGCCGACTGGCCGAGATGGTAGGAAATTTAAATCTTTATAGGAAAATATAATTTCCTTTTTAATAAAAAATTTTTTTGCAACAGTTGAATTTTTAGGTTTGGAGGAGACCCTACTTCCAAATCAAGGCATGGATACTTCAGGAAATCATGATGTAGGCAATGGTCGTAGATGTAAATGTAATGGTGATGAAAGGCATGGTGAGGTTCCTCCTAAGGTTGCTAGGCTGGAGATGGAGGTGAAGGAATTACGCTTGGGGGAAGTATGGTATCTACTACTGGGGTTGGAACTTATCTCCCTTGTTCTTTTTTATATTTTGAAGGGTTTTTTCTTTTATAGTATTGATGTTAAAGAATTTGATAGTAGGACTTTGTTAATCTGGGTATAAACTAAGTATGCCAAAACCATAATGGTTTATGTGTTTGTTCTTAAATATAAGGAGGGAAAATGACACCTTGTGATCCTACAAGGTATGATCTTATTATATTTTAACTAATTGATCGAGCTGCTTAAATTCATAATGAGCTGATAAGTATTACGGTGGAAATGGTTAAAACTACTGGGTGTTTGTTTATCTTGGTTGTTTAAGAAAATCTACTAGGTAATTGTAAATCTTTCACTACTGCTAGTGAGGTATGTTAAATTTTTCGCTACTTCTAATGGTTTTTAAACCCCTTATTACTAACTTATGGGGCTTAACCACTGTTGTCGGGCCATGGGTAATATCCTTATCTCATAGAGGTCTTAACAAAGTATTTGGAGGGTCGATTTTGTATTGTGTATTGGTGAGGAGGTTGTGTAGAATAAGTCCTACTATATATTAAGCTTGTCAAAGTAAGTCTTATTTTTCTTGGTTGCAAGTTTGTTCCTGATAACCTACTTGTGAGTTGTACCTAAAGGTTAGTGGTGATTTTGTTTGTTTGCTCGTATGGATATGATTAGTGTGTATACAATAACTTGGGTTGTCTGGGTGATGTGTTTGTTTTTGGTGGTCATAGTTCTATTTACGTCGTGGAGCTCGTGATTTTCCAATTATATGCGAAGCTGCATCATCCTTCCTACTTCTATATATGAGGTGTGTATTATGTTTGGTGGGTGGTATAACAAAGGAAAATTAGATTCCCACTAGCATCTCAAGGTTGGACGTTTCCAAGCGTGTGTGTGATTGCAGTGTTTGCTTCATATTTTGGTTGGCAAAAGAGGTTATGGGTATCCACTTGTGTCGCGAGGATGGAGATTTTCCAGACGTATGCGAAGCTGAGTCATCCTTAATGCCTTTGTATTGATTGTTGTCTTTGTTACATGCTGAGCGAATTCTTAGGTGATTTTCCCTCTTGTGTCTCATCCAGTAAGTAAGGAAGAGGGAACGTGTCGGTACAGTTATGTTTAGGCTATTAGTGAGTTTGGATTTAGGAGATAAGTAAGCTACATGGGCTGGTTGTTTGTAGATCATGGTGTTCAACTTTTCCATTTTCAAGGCTAGAATTTAAGGTGGAGTAGTTGTGGGAAGGCTCAAGGTCCTACATTTTTAGGTGCTTATCTTAATGTTTTGTACCTATCTTGTGGGCTTTTTATTCCTATATAAAGTCTAACGTTTTAGAGGATATCTTTAGTTGTAGTTTGTATGTTGGCTGGTGTATGCTTAGTCCTATAGTTTGTCTGGAATAAATGTATGCGTGTTGTGTGTTGTTATTGAAGTTCTTGTGTATTTGTGTAAGTTGTAGACTTCCAATGGCGAACAAGGTGTGAGACTCAGGGATTTTTGGATTATCGTTCCTTAGGCCTTATTGGACTAGTGGTAACCCATCTTGGATGGGGTGCTTGGAGGGATTATTTCCCATGCCTGCAACACATGCCGTGTTAATGTCCTTTGCAAGATTTTCTAGAAAAGCTCATGCAAGATGTAAGCGCAGAGTTTTAAATATTTTTTGTTTCATCTATTCTTATATGTTATGTATGGGTGATCAATCTATCTTTCCCTATGCTTGGTAGGATCAGCGATTGGGATCCACGAATGCGGTTTATGCGTGGATGAAGATGAGGATACTCCATCTGCTAATGATAAGCTGAGAGATCGGCACGAGGTGAAGCCTAGACTCGTGATAGCTTAGCTCTAAGGGAAGACTAGGTTGCACAGTTGACGTACACGCCTAGGTTTATGGTTTTCGCCAACTGCTAATGAACGGGATAAAGTATGTTGGGACATCGATAATTGGCCAATGTGCCATGATTTCTGGCGTAATTGCCTACGTTTAGGTTGGGTTCCCTTTTATGAAGGGACACATAGAGTGACACGGTGGTGGCTCGCTCGCTAGTTGCGTGATAAGGCAGCGACGAGTGTTGCACCATCTACGAAACGGGCTAGCTTGTGTTAGACTTGGCTTTTTAATCTATCTACTGTAATATGTTTTCTACTTGGAAAAATGCAACAATACTCGATGTAATCTACTAGGTAAGGGCAATGTTTGGTTATCGTAATCGTTTATATAAATATCTATCTTGGGTTTTCTTACCCAAAAATAGAGTGAGGGTTTATTGGTTTTTTAATCCCTTTATTCCTATTTTTGTTGTAATATGATGCTCTACTTATCGTAAAGTTTTTCTCTTTAAAATGCGCCTAATTTAACGACTATTATGTTACTTATAACTACGTCTTTATGTTGGGCCTGATAACTAGTTTCTTAGTGAGTGAGTATACAACAAGTTATGTAAAATTGTTTAACTTTATGCACGCATAAGGTTTGATGTGTTGGATCATACCTTCTCGCTAGTACGATTAGGATAAACATTGTTGGAGTAAGGAAAATACATGTTGTCTTCACACTTGTCTTTTCAACCCCATTGTCTCTACATCATCGTTGGGATTTTCCTCATCAGTGCTTTTTAATTTTGACGAGTGTGTCAAGGAAAATATCTTGACCGGGAAAACCCGACCCTTCCCAAGCATTATGAGAGCCAAGAAAGACTAATTTTTTTGGTCCCTGTAGTCAATGCCACTGATGCAAGTAATTCCTTTCGGAACAATATAATAACTGGAATTGGCTTGATACTTCATGGTGACATAAGGGATCTTCAAAAATGGGTTCTGGGGAAGTCCCCAGAATCTACCTCCGATAGTTAAGGTAGTGTTTGATCAATATAAAAGTATATTTGGAGAAATTCCATTGCATTTTCTATTGCCTTGAATCTCTATTTATAGCTGGTAATCAACGTGATCTTTGTTGATCATCATCCATGTTGTTCCTAAATCGTTGTTTCGTTGGTATGATCATATATGCCAATCATCTTTCCTTTTAGACTAGTTACCTGACTCGCTGGATGCGAGGTATTATTTCTTTCGTTTATGCAACATGACCAAGCTTACCACTCCACTGTTACTAAAGGGCACTATTGACGCGACCACGAGCACCTTGGGAGGATAAATGGTGTAAAAATAAGCGACATGGCCCAAAACACCCGTTGTTGGCACTATAGGTGTTTAAAAGGGACATAGTAAAAAATGACCAAAAACAAAGACCACTCCACAAATCCACAACTAGGAGACCAATCAGTGGTGAAGAAAGAGTCATGGGTGCATAAACTAACATGTTATTGACTCGCACTCCACGGGGTTGCTAATAAATCACACCTTTTAGGATATAGAATTAACCCGCAAAGAATCGAGAGATCAAACATAAGATATTTATATGTTTCTCTCATACTCACTACTAAACTGCCAAAGGGTCTTTAGTGGCAAGTCTGGGGTCATCCACAGAGATGCTAGGAATTTAAAAGTTCACTACAAAAAACTCGCAATTAGGTCGTCAATCTGATTGGGTGTCGTCAACAGTTAATGTTGCAAACAAGGTTTTGAGGGGGATGGGTTTATCTAAAAACTACAAAACATGCATGAACAAAATGAAACACTATATTAAACTAACACTTGGGAACATTTGTGTTACATGAACGGTAGAGTAATTTAATCATAGATTCTATCAAATACATGACATAAAAAACCTATCATAATGTTTATGTCACACAGTGTGATCGATAGTCAACACTTCTCTTTATCTATCACACAAAGGTGCTCATGTCATATTCTATTGACACCACCTCCGTCATTAGGAAAGTGCGTCAAGCGGCCCGACCGTTATACGCTTCTCTTCCCCGTAAAAATTACATCCCTAGGCCTATAGAGACAAGAGGATTAGCATCTCATGATGACTCTAGGGTTGCAACGATAATAGTCGAATTACAACAACCGTAGTTGCTACTAAGTATCACGCCTTCACCTATCGGGCTACCATTTTCCAGTCATACTAGCTTATGGTCATCAGTGCGGTGCTCACGACCCATATGCATACACCCACATGGTCGCAGAATCTCACTCCCCGTATTACCCTAGCGACACTCCCAAATGGACAAAGGATACTAGCACTATACATGAATCATATACTAAGGTGTATGCCAACATAGGATATCAATCATGCATTTAACAAGAATTTAAAGAACACATCAAGCATGAAACATAAAAGGATAGGGTGATTTAGAATCTCACAAAATAGCTACCAAATTATGAATAAAAATTTAGATTCCCAAGCATATAAACTACTCGCTAAGCATTGAACCCAATGTTTCCATTGGATTCAATGTTCTTGAGAATAAACTAAGAAGAATAAAAAAGAAGAGAGAAGGGTTATTCCCTTTCTCTCTCTACCAACTCTTAGAAAACTAGGAGAATGAATTAAACTAGCCAAACTTGTCTCACCAAAACTTAAAACCCTAGTGGACATAGGTCCCTTTATATAGTAGATAGGAAATGGGCTTTCAAGAGGCCCAAAAAAGCAAGGAAACCCTAGCTGGCCACTGGCACGGGCCGTACAATAGTGCACGCCTGTGTGGCATGCCTCGTGCAATAGTGCATGAGCCACCGACTAGCTGCGTTCTTTGGTCTACTGAATTACATGGTCCGTGTGTTTCATCGTGGACCACCGTCTGAAATGGTCTTTAAGCATCTGAACTGCATAGCCCGAGTAGTACTTTACGAGCCGACAACTAGGAGTTAGTTTCTTGACAAACTGATTATACAGCCGTGCATTTCATCACGGAACGTGGGTTGGTCTTCGGGTCTTGAAATTTAAGGGGCATGGGTCATGCAATATGGCACGACCCGTGCTTCATACTTAGCTGCACATGTCGATTGAACGACATGGTCCGTGCAATACATTTCGGCCCATGCAATTACTTAAGCACCACACCATTGGCTGGCATGGGTCGTGCAATAGAACATGCCCCGTGCCAGTCTTCAAACTATTCTGGGGTTCAACTCTTTTTCTTCTTAGTACATTTCCATATTCTAACACGATTTAGTGTGTGGTCTTCGGTCTACTACCATCTATGTGAATGGCCTTATACTATCTACTACCATCCTTGCGAATGGCCTTTTACTCTGAAGTGCTTACGAGCATCTACAATGGATCTCACAAAATAGAATCTAGATGCTTGTAAGGATATAGAATCCATTAGGTCTAAATAAATCTACAAAACTAAGGATTTAGACAAGAAAACTAACAAAGGTTATCTAAACCCTCTATGATGTAAACTCGACTAAACCTAGCAATCAACCATACAAAACATAATAATAAATGTGCTAAATGCATTAGTTAACACATGCTTTTAGGTGCAGATCATTTCCCCCACACTTAAACCTTCTCTCGTCCTCAAGTAAACAAGAACGAGAAACGATATAAGCTGAACATAGCTTTTAAAGAGTTCCCCAACACATTCAATATTTATTCCTAGACTACACTAGTTCCCCTAAAGATGTAAGAATCTCACAACTCTCACTCCCCAAAGAAGCTAAGATAACCTATCCAACCAATCATACCAACAAAATATGAAGTTCACAAAGACGAGTGTGAAGCTAACTTACTCTACCAAAAGGATTTCCAAATGACAATCAAAGAGAATCATAGGATTTTTTTTTTCAATTTTTCTTAATTTCTCTCATTTTGCTAAGAAGCCCTTTCGAGTTTTCATCCTAGCTTCCCACAAATGTTTCCTCACTTCTCACATTTTTCAACACCATGGCCTCTCACTTTTGCACAGGTTGTTCAACCTATCCGGGCATTTTCCATTATTGCCTAAGTCGGTCTTTCGGTTTTTTTACTTAGCTTTTTTTTTTGTGTATCACAAAATGCCCCAAAGGTGGGATTCATACTACATGAAGATAAGCAAAACAAAATGACACCACCAAAGTGTTCCAACATCCCAAACAAACTACAAAAGGTTCCCTCACACCTATGGGAAAAAAATAGAACACAAGTTTCAAAATCAAATGAGGGGAAAATTAGGGAAAATAGTAGTCATAATCTACATCTCAATCGAATAAGCAGAAAAAAAGTAGAGGAGATGTGATCTGCACCTAAAAGCATTTGTTAACCAATGCATTTGACACACTTATTAGAATGTTTTGGTTGGTTGATTGATGGGTTTAGTTAGGTTTATATTACAAGGGCTTTAGATAGTCATTGATGGTTTTCTCGTCTAAATCCTTAGTTTTGTAGACTTATTAGACCTAATAGATGTTATATCCTTACGAGCGTCTAGATCCTGTTTTGTGAGATTATTTGTAGATTGCTCGTAAGAACTTTGGCATAGATTGAACAAGGCCATTCACAGGGATGGTAGAAGGCTATTCGCAAGAATGGTAGAAGGTCATTCGTAAGAATGGTAGTAGATAGAAGGCCACGAGTCAAAATGTGGTAGTAAATGGAATCGAGCCAGGAAGAGAAAGGAGTCAAAGATCGAACAAGATGAAGTCTGACATGGCCATGTTGTATTGCATGGGTTGTGTCAGCCAATTGGATGGTGCCAAGGTCATGACATGGGCCGTAGTGTGTTGCATGGCTCGTGTAATTCAAATAGCTTGTGCGGCTAAGTATGGAGCATGGATTGTGCCATATTGAACGGCGCGTGCCTCTTGAAGTTGAAGATCTTAAGACCAGCCCATAGGACATGAAAATTTGCATGATCGCACCATGAGTTGCCAAAGAATCGACTCCCAACCAGCGGCCCGCGAGGTATTACACGTATTATGCCACTCAGAATAGGATAATAAGCTTCCAGCCGGCGGCCGAGAAGATATGTACGAACGTGTACATCGGAGGACACACTCCCACAGGTCGTGCCATGTGGCCCGTATGCTTTTGCACTGCCGTGCTGGTAGCCAGCTATGGTTTCATTGCCCTTTTTAGGCCTATTTTAAGCCCAATTCATATCTACTATATAAGGGGACCTATGTCTACCAGGGTTTATGTTTAGCATTAGTTGTAGTTCATTCTCCTAGTTTTCCAAAGAGTATGTAGAGAGATAAAATGGCTAAGCCTTCTCTCTTAGTTTAATTCTTCTTGTTTTTCCCAAATGCATTGAATTCATTGGGTTCAATGCTTAGGGAGTAGTTCATTAACTTGGGAATTTAAATTTGT
>JAULKK010015234.1:0-10081 GCA_032355705.1 Rubia peregrina
TTCACAAATATCAAATTCACATGAATCACAAAACTTTAACATTCTTCAAAATTTCCTAAATTATCACAATTCATAAACTGAAAGTGATTAAGCAATTAAAGAGTATGAAATTGAAGAATGTTACTGAATTGAAGCTAAGAATGGTGAATTGAATGAACCCACAACAAAATTGAACCAAAATTGAGGGATTCTCTGAAAGCTAGGGTTTTGTGTTCTCGGGTTGAGGTGGATGGAATTCGGGTGAAAATGGTGAAAGATAGGTGTGGGGAGATGGAAGAGTGGTGGTTTATGGCTAATCCGATCGAGAGTGAGCGGCGGAGAGTAGCGGAGAAACAAAAATCGGGCGGCAGCTATGGTGAGAATGGGTAAAACAACTCATTTGCCCATTTTCTTTCCCTTTTATAGATCAAGCGTCGCGAGCGCGACAGGTTCGTCGTGAGTCGTGAAGCTGGGCCAATCTATAGCGCTCGCAATGGATTCTGTCGCAACTCACGTCAGTACTGTCATGACTCGTAAATGTTCAGCTCCGAAAGTTGCAAATTTATAAATTTTACCTAATTTCCATCGCGCTCGCGACGGGGCTGTTGTGAATCACGATGTCATGTCACAACTCGCGATGCCTCCATCGCGCTAACGGATGTTTGAACCTGGAAATTGCAAACTTGCTCTGTCTATCGCAACTCATGACAGATGTTGTCGCGGCTTGCAGCAGATCCATCGCCCTCGCGACAGACAGGGGATTCACTCTTCAATCATTTTCAAAACTCACATACTTCCAAGCCTTCTCCACTTCTCACTTCCGGCAAAAGCACATCAAAACATCCCCGTAACAAGAATAAAGCAAAATTATGAAGAAAATAATGACAGAAATTGAACCAAAATCAACGAAAAATCATGAATGACTCTCGGGATAATCAAAACCAAATTTATTTAACGTCGTCGACACGACTTACCCCCCTTCTTAGAGTTTTACTCACAGATCGGATCAATAAGTTCAACATCTTCCCTTTTTTCAGGTACAAATCTCTCGTGGTAAAGTTTCAAAAGTTTCCCATTCACCTTTAAAGAGTTATACTTAGCTCGATCTAAAATTTCTACCACATCATGCAAGAAAACTTTCACCACTTCAAAAGGTCTAATCCATCGCAACCTCAATTTCACAGGAAAAAGTCAAAGGCAAGATTGAAATAGGAGGACCTTTTGACCAATGTCAAATTCCTTCTGATTGATCATCTTGTTTTCTCCTTGTAAATCTCAGCGTTTTCATAGGACTCTCTTCTTATCTTCTCAGTTCTTGCAATTGCACATTCTTGTGCAAACCGGCTTCATCCATGTCAAGGTTGAACTTCTTGACTGCCCAATAGGTTTTATGCTCTATTTCAACTGGAAAATGACATGGTTTTCCAAAGATCAACCGGTATGGTGACATGCTGATTGGTGTCTTATATGCTGTCATATATGCTCACAAGGCATTATTCAACCGAGAACTCCAATCCTTCCGGTTAGGGTTAACCTTTGTTTTGAAGGATGGACTTGATTTCCCAATTGGAAACTTTGGCTTGGCCATTGGTTTGTGGGTGATAAGAAGTAGAAGTCTTGTGTTTGACACCATACTTCTTCAAAAGGGCCTCGATTGTCCGATTACAAATATTGGTCTCACGGTCACTAATCAAGGCTCGAGGGACCCCAAACCTAGATAAGATGTTATCCTTTAAGAAATCTTTAACCACTTTTGAGTCATCAGTCCTAGTAGGTTTTGCTTCAATCCACTTTGAAACATATTCAATAGCAAGAAGAATATATGTAAAGCCACACGAGTTAGGGAAAGGTCTCATACAATCAATGCCCCATACATAAAAAATTTCACAATATAGTACGGGTTTCTGAGGTATCTCATTTCTAGATGAAATATTCCCTATTCTTTGACAGTTATCACAAGTTTTACAGAAAGTTTATGCATGTTTATTCAAAGTAGGCCAATAAAATCCACTTTTTAGAACTTTTCTAGTTGTTCTCTTTGATCCAAAATGACCACCACATGCGTATGAATGACAAAAAGAAAGAAGTGAGGGTATTTCACAATCAGGGATGCATATCCTAACTACTTAGTCAGCACAATGTTTCCACAAAAAGGGATCATCCCACACATAATACTTAGCGTCACTTTTCAGTTTATATTTTTGAGCTTTAGTAAAATGAGGAGGGAATTTACCAGAAACAAGAAGATTTTCAATGATAGCATACCACGGCGAGAGGCTCCCAATTGCGAACAATTGTTCAACGGGGAACTCTTCCCGTACATCATCCAATTCCGGTGACATTACCTCGGCCTTTTGGTATGGAACCTAACGGCTTAAATGATTTGCCACCAGGTTTTCTGTGCCCTTCTTGTCTCGGACCTCCAAGTCAAACTCACCGAAAAGTAAAATCCATCGATTCAACCTTGGCTTGCCATCTTTCTTTGTCATCAAGTGATGAAGAGCTGAATGGTCAGTGCACACAATAACTTTGGTACAAAGCAAATAAGATCGGAACTTTTCTAAGGAAAATACCACAGTAAGCAGTTCCTTTTCAGTTGTGGAATAGTTCCTGTGGGCCTCATTGAGAGTCATAGATGCATAGTAAATGGTGTGAGGCAACATCCCCACCCTTTGACCAATCACCGCTCTGAAAGCGTAATCACTTGCATCACACATGATCTCAAAAGGCAAGGACCAATCCAGAGGTTGGATAATAGAGGCAGAGACCAACTTCTCCTTCAATAAATTGAAGGCTCCTTTGCAATCCCTGTCCACCACAAATTCCACCTCCTTTTGCAACAACGTGCACCAAGGAGATGCAAATTTTGAGAAATCTTTGATGAACCTGTTGTAAAATCCTTCATAGCTAAGAAAAGAACGCACTTTGCGCACATTAGTGGGATAAGGAAGAGTTTGAATTGTGTCTATCTTTTCCATGTCTACCTCAATAACCTTAGAGGAGACAATGTGGCCCAAGAAAATGCCTTGTTCTACCATAATGTGACATTTCTCAGAATTTAAAACAAGATTAGTATCAATGCAACGCTTAAGAACTTGTGCTAAATTTGCTAAATAATTATCGAAGGAATTTCCATGAACGCTGAAATCATCCATGAATACTTCAACAAAATTTTCAACAAATTATGAGAAAATACTTACCATACACCTTGGGAAAGTGGCGGGGGCATTGTAAAACCCAAAAGACATGCGTCGGTAAGGAAACGTACTAAAGGGGCACGTGAAGGCCGTCTTCTCTTTGTCTTCTGGGGCAATGGCCACTTGAAAATATCCCGAGTACCCATCCAAAAATCAATAATATGGGTAACTTCCAAGCCTCTCGAGCATCTAGTCACTGAACGGTAACGGGAAGTGATCCTTCCGGGTTACCGTATTTAACCTTCGGTAATCAATGCAAACGCGCCACCCATTTTGGACGTGAGTGGGCACCATCAACCTCTTATCATTTTCAACAACCGTCACCCCAGTCTTCTTTTGCACCACCTGTGTTGGATTTACCCACTTGCTATCCGAAATTGGATAAATCATTCCGGCTTGGAGCAATTTAAGGATATCTTCCTTTACCACCTCCATCATAGGTGGATTTAAACGACGTTGAGGATGTCGAATAGGTTTTACATCATCCTCCAACAAGATTCGGTGCATGCAAGTGGACAGACTAATACCTTTAATGTCACCAATAGTCCATCCAATTGCTTCCTTATTTTCCCCAAAACCCCTCATTAGCTTCTCCTCTTGCTCCTTGGTAAGTTGGCTTGAAATAATGACCGGACGTCTCTCTCATTCACCAAGAAATGTAAACTTGAGGTCAATTGGCAAAGGCTTATGCTCAATCCCCGGGGCTTTCTTCATTGATGGCAAGAGTTCCGGTTTCTTGGACTCCTTCAAAGGTAGAGAAAGATGGCCTGAATTCATCTTTGGATGCTCATAGAATATACATTGCATGCATCATTATTATCTCATTCAAGAGAAACTAACAAGGAATAATTTCCACTCAATTCAAAAAACCTTGCACCATATCCGCTATAACATCTAAAGAATGACAAGCATATTCTTCATTAGGATATTTCATAAATTCATTTACGTTAAACTCTACTTTAATCCCATCAAATTCCATAGTGAGGGAACCATTGTGCACATCAATCATTGTTCTAAAGGTTTTCAAAAATGGCCCCCAACAAAATTGGAGCGGCATGTTTGTCATGCTTCATATCTAAGACAAAGAAATCTGCGGGAAATATTAAGGAATCCACTTTAACCAACACATCCTCGACAATCTCTTTGGGATATGCACTAGAACGGTCGGCTAATTGGATAACCACCCCGGTTTTATGCAATGTACCTAACTCTAGGCGCTCATACAAAGAATAAGGAATCACATTTATGGATGCACCTAGATCATGCATAACCTTTTCAAAATGGGTGTTTCCTATCATACAAGGGATGGTAAACATACCGGGGTTGCCACATTTAGGTGGTAATTCCCTCTTGCACAAAATGAAAACATGCTCATTCTTTCCTTTCTTTAGCTTATTTTGAGCCCGTTGCTTTCTATTCACAGTACATAATTTCTTAAGAAAATTTGCATAACTAAGAATTTGTTCAATGGCATTTAGGAGCGGAATATTTACCTCACATCTACGAAAGACTTCGTAGATGTCCTTGTTGTATTCCTTCTTCTTCCACTCCTTCAAAGCATCCGGAAATGGTGGTTCTAGTTCATATAGGGATGAAGGTGCAAAAATGGGCATTGATGCTTCAATGGTAATCTCATCTTCCTTATCATTTACTTTCCTCACTCATTCTTTGGTGATTCTCTAGGCTTCTTCATCAATTTCATTTTCCAACACTTCAACCGCCACATGTGTAGTTTTAAAAATTTCATCACCCGGAGATTCGCTAACCTCCTTACCATTCTCAAAATGATAGAATTTGCATTTTTCTGGGGATTGAGCTCCGGTTGAGATGGAATTTTTTTTGAATCTCTAGCCTCCATTCGACTCAAGATTTGAGCCACTTGGCTCATTTGCATCTCTAAATTCTTGATGCTAGAGTCGGTCTTCTCTCGGTACTCCTCAGTCTTGTTCGCACACATTGTCAATTTCCCGAGAGCTTGAATGATTTCCTCTTTTGATATCCCCACACTTCTCATTGATTATGGAGCTTATCATCAACCCTTTGGAACTGTGATTGTGGTGGTCGGTATCATTTTTGCAGAGGACAGTAGGGTTGAACACTGTGTCCACCTTGTGCATTCCCATATTGGAGATTTGGGTGACTTTGGTTAGCCACCTTGTAAATATGGTTTTGATACCCTCCACCTCCTTGGTACCTTTGGTTGTCTTGCCACCCCATGGAACTCACTTCTTCCACATAGTAGTCTTGCAAATTTGGACATGAATTTGTAGAATGCGGAGAAGAGCAAATCTCGCAAGACTTGACATGAGGTTTTATCCCGGGTTGAGTCATCAATGCTTTCACCATAGAAGTAAGATTAGACACTTGGTCTTCAAGTTTTCCATGGTTAGAAGAAGTATTAGCATTGTTGGGGTTATTCCTTCTCAAATCGGCCCTCGAGCTAAAGTTCCTTGATTCCTCGGCTAGCTCTTCATAAAGATTCATAGCTTCCTCCGAGGATTTCATCCCAAAAGAACCACCACATGCTCCCCACACTAGCTATTGGTCTTGATCAAGAAGACCATTATATAAGTAATACACTAGATCTCCATTTGAATAGTCATGGTATGGAAATCTTGCAAGAAACTTCTTAAACCTCTCCTAATAGTCGTAGAAAGACTCCTCATTCAATTGGATGATGTTACTAATGTCCTTCTACAAAGTGATGGATTTTGAGGCCGGGAAGTACTTGGATAGAAATTTCTTCTTCAACTCGATCCAATAATTAATGCTCCCGGGTGGAAGATAGTGTAGCCAATCCCTTGCGGTATCTCACCAGGAGAATGGAAATGCCTTTAACATGTAGAGCTCTTCGTTGACCCCATCGGGAAACATCCATTTACACACCATGTATAAATTAAGAAAATGCTTGTTGGGATCTTTCCCTTGCCTACAAAGGCATGACGGTAGCAAGTGAATCAACCCGAACTTCAATTTAAAATACCCTTGAGCTCCAACCGCTGGATATGTGATAAACATAGGTTGGTGCTCAAGATTAGGATCCATCGTCTCCCACATCGAAACATGCCTCACCGGGACTTCTCTCCCTTGTTGGGGAGGAGGTTAGGGTACTCCTTCCAGGACTTCACCTTCTTGCTCCTCATGTTGATCCATTGAGGTAGAAGATGTCACAAAATGGTCATTAGGAGAGTTGATATTCACACTTTCCAATGAAAGTCTCCTAGCCCTTCTAATGTTCAACTCCAACTCAGGGTCATAGTGTAGGGGTTCTTGTGAAGAGGATCGTGTATGAACCATGCACCAAGAACTCGAACCATTCCTCGAGCCAAACAAAGATCAAATAAAAACTAAACAAAAACAACTAACAATTTTTTAAAATTAGCACGTATTCAAAGATGAAATTCTCAAACACTTAACAATATACACCCTGTCCCCGGTAGCGGCACCAAAATTTGGGAGGTCGTCGCCTTACCTCTCAAAGATGTAATTTTGAAGCCCTTTTACTTACTAACTACAACTAAGTAGCTAGTGACAAGTCGGGATCATCCACATAGACATGAGATATTCTCAATTATTTGTTCATAAAATGGTAAATACTACGCTAGATATATAGATATATGGATATACATACATATAAAAGCACATAAAAATGGGGGGGGGGGTTTGGTTTATTTTTTCTAAGTTAACAATGTAAAGACAAGTTACACTAACAAAGCACACAATAACTAAAATGGGATTAAGTATGAATTATGGAGTCTTGGGGACAATTGACTTACACTTACGAACCTTCTATCTATCATTGAACATATAAACTATTTAACACCTTTACTACTTGTGTGAAGATAAATCTTCCATTCTTCTTTGATAGTAGTTTACTAGAGTAATTCAACATCTCTAGCTAAACCTCACTAATGAACCCTTTAGTTGTTCAACACCTAAAGGTATCCCATTAATATCATTAAGCTAAAGAATCAACAAGTTTGGTAACACTTATAAACACTACACCGTATCCAAGCATTGAACCAATTCATGCATTTACACAAGATTAGCCAAGAACGTTCAACGTTCATAAACCTATCTTATTTGTTACACAAAACAAACATGACAATGAATTCGACATTATCACATTTATTTAGCATTCATCAAATCTACAAAAACATTAGAAGCTCTAACTCATGCACTTGGATTTCATATCAAAAGTAGGGAGACTTGGTTAATTTCTTCAAACCCTAACACATAATCATACAAGCAATTCATATACTCAAACTTCCAATATCATTAATGGATTCAACAACAAATTTAAGACAATAAATGTACAATAGCAAAGCATTAAATATCTTACATATAGATCTCAAGACATGGGCTTGGAAGTCTCAATCAATTGCTCCAAAGGTTAAGTTTAGCTAACAAAAATCATACTAACACTCATGGAAAGTTCATACATAAACACAGAGAGAAATGAAGAACTAGGGAAGATGATTTTCGGCCAAGAAATTTTTTAGAATGAAGATAAGATAAGGGTATTTATAGTAAAAGTTGTGGTGAGAAGACTAGTAAAAAAGGGAGCAGAGCGCGCGGGGTGCGCATGCTACAGCGCATAAGTGGGCTGGGATGCACACGGGCAGGCGCGCAGGAGATGGGATGCACATGGAGAGCAGCGTAGGGCGGGGACGCGTGCGGTCTGCAGTGCTCAGGTGCACGGAATCAGGAGTCTAGCGTGTAGTTTCCATTCTAGGCCTTGTTTTCCTCAGTGTTTGGGGTGCACAGGAGCATGGTTGATCGCCTAGGCCGCGAGCCTGGTTTTCTTCACCCGACTGGTCGGCCGACCAGTCTTTGCTTCGGCCGGCCGACCGTCCTTCAAATCTAGACTTTTCAGCTGCCAAATTGTATTGACGTTCACTTCCAAATCCTTATTTCCTTGTGATTATTCATTCTTGAATCTTTCATCATGAACATGATCATAAAAGACCTTCCGTAAAAACTTTAAACTAGAGACTTAAGATATAATTCCTAAATCATCATTCTAACTTTCTTAACAACAAAGCATCCATTATTCTTACGCAAAAGCTTAGTCTATTACAAATATGAGTTTCAAATGTGCTAAAAAGGGATGGACACATCACTCGTAAGGATCAATTCCATTAGATTCAAAGTAGGTTAAGAAAAGAAGGATTTAGATATGAAAAACCAAAATAGGTCATCCAACCCCAAATATACCTAAATCTAGCAATCTTCTAACAAAATGATAACAAAAGAGATGCTAAATGCTTAGGCAAATACTTGTATTTTTGCATCTCATCAAGTATTCTACTATTTTATGGTATAATATATTAGGACATATTCGTTATAAAATGATTCATGATATGATTAAACTATAGCTTTTGCCTAAATGTCCTACAATTGATAATGAAAAATGCAATACTTACATTCTAGCATAAATGACTACACAACCATTCCCAACGATTGCAAGAAAATATTACATGCTTGAATTGATTCATAGTAATTTTTTGTTATTCGCATGCAACATCATTTTTAGAAGCCAATAAATATTTTACAACTTACATTGATGATTCTACTAGATGTATCCATGTTTGTTTGTTGCATTTTAAAGATCAAGTCGTGAAAATGGTTAGGGTTTTCAAACAAGAAGTTGAACTTGCAAATGATTTATCCATTAAATGTCTTAGAACCGCTAGAGGTTGTGGTATATACCTTCCTAGTCAAGTGGAATCTAGCACTAGAACGAACACCTTGTCCGCTGATTATAAGCGGAACCTAGCCCGAGGGTGGAAGGATACAGGCTGCCACAAACATCCTTATTGAACCAAGATCCAGAAATAGGAAGCACACAACGTGGGCCATGATCACATGACTCACCAGCTATAAACAAAGAAAAGAAATAATGAAGAGGAAAAGCAAATATTGGCAGAAAAACAATTATGAAACAAGACCCTAACTTGAGCGTCAGAGTTTTTTCCCAGGGACCTCCCCAAGACCTTTTTTTGCAGGTACACGAGATGATCTAGCATGCCAAGATGATTCTGGAGACAATGTCAGCCCGAAAGGAATCCCTCACATCAGTGGCACCGTCCGTGGGGGAGATTTTTTTCTTTTTTGGTCTTCATAATACCTGGAAAAGGCCAGAACCCAAAGTAAAGTCACAACCCAAAGGGGAAACAAAAACAAAAACCAAACCACGGGAGAAGCTGGTACATGGTTCATTAACATAAGTACACCATGAAAAAAGAAATGTGACAAAACATAACCTTTCTCGTACATAAAGGATCACCTCGCCCAACCAAGGTACTTCCAGTAAAAGGTACGCCTTGACATACCAAGAACTTTGCATGCATATAACGTAAGATTTTTCTCAAAGAGTTATGATATAACTGCCCCCAACACTAACACACAGACACACACAAATTAGAAGATGTACTTATAAAAACTGCTTAGCTATGGAACTAGACACATTAAACATAAAAATGCATCAACGATGAGATACCTAACAGAGTCAAACCCATATCAGTTACTCAATGAAAATGCGAACCGAAGTGCTAACAAATGCGAGGCTAGCAACTCTAGCAATATGAAACAAAATACATCATACTCGAAAAGATGATAAGGTCTTTTCTTTCATAAACCCAGACTCCATAAAAAAACTATTCTGGTCAATTGCGTCGTCAACTTTAGAGCTATAGGTAAAGTAACCCTAATCCAACACTGTATAGGCTTGATTAATTTTAAAGGTCATAGCTAATAACAGTGAATAAGATGTTGCAAATATATTGGAAATAAAGCAATTTTAATTAAATTTCAAAAATAAAATTCAATTAAATCACGTAAAGGTGGAGTCGCGAACAACGTTCACTGCCCTTGAAACGAATTAGCCCCGTATGGGCATCGTT
>JAULKK010015245.1:0-10081 GCA_032355705.1 Rubia peregrina
TTTGGACTTCTTCTAGATAATGGGCCACTAAGAATGTTATTTGGGCTAAACCCAAAATCAAGTTTACTATTCAACAGGTTTCACTCTATTTATAGTCAAATGCACATGATAGAGATTACAACAGATCATACACAATCTGATTCTATATCGCTGGCTCTAACAAACCAATCCCTATTATCTTGCTATTTCATGATTATCACTATCTACCTTGTTTACATTCCCCCCAATCTTAACCGTGACAAGGTTTAGATTGTATTGTAAGTGATCAAGCATGTAACATGTAGCTGGTTTCGTGAATCCACTGGCTACCTGATCATTAGACGATACAAAGCGGACATCGAGAGCACCCAGTACAACCTTCTCCCCAATGATATGAAAATCCACCTCTATGTGCTTCGTTCGTACATGAAACACATGCTTAGCTGTTAAATAGGTAGCACCAAGGTTATCATACCATAATACTAGGGGTCACGGCTAACATAACCCCAATTATTTTAGAAAGGATTGCACCCACGTTGCTTCACTTGTACCATTCACCAAGGCCTTGTATTCAGCTTTTGTGCTCGACCTGGACACAATAAGTTGTTTGCGAGAGCTCCATGAGATTAGATCAGGACCTAGGAACATTGCAAAACCTCCATTGGACCTACGATCATCCATACCCCCGGCCCAATCTGCATCTATAAACATACTTAAGAGAGTAGAGCTGGAACACCGAAAACAAAGTCCCACGGCAGTTGTGCCCTTAATGTATCTCAAGATACATGTAATGGCCTCCCAATACACATTAGTATACAAGTACTGACACACCTGATTAACGGCGAATGAGATGCCAGGCCTTGTTAACGTAAGATATTGCAAACCTCCAATCATGCTTCGATATTTGAAAGCATCATCCTCACTAAGGGCCATGCCACAATCACGAGCAAACTTGTCTGTCACATACATGGGGTTGAGATGCTCTTACAATTATCTATGTGAGCTCGATGAAAAAGATCAGAGGCATACTTGTGTTGCAATAAGGTGATTCCCCCTTAATTGTATACAACCTAAATCCCCATAAAATAGTGCAACCGACCAAGATCTTTTAACAGAAAAGAAGAAAACAAGGCACACAACAATTGATAATGAAAATGGATAAGAGAAGTATTGGCCTTGGAGGACTAAAACCCAAGTTGGCGGAATCTATCGCTAAGACGTGAAAACCAAGCACTAGGTGACTATTTAAGGCCATAAAGTGCCCGCTGTAGTTTGCATACATAATTAGGCCAATGGGAGTCCTTAAAACCAGGTGGTTGTTGCATAAATATTTCGTCATCCAAGAAGCCATAAAGAAAAGAGTTGCTAACATCAAGCTACCAAAGATGCCATTCGTGGGACACAACTAAGGCAAGCACTAACTGAATTGTTACGGGCTTGAAAATAGACTGAAAGTGTCCTGATATTCCACACCATTGTTGTGTAAAACCTCGTGCAACCAATCTTACCATGTGTTTGTCGATGGAGCCATCGAGGTGTTGTTTAAGCTTGAAAACCCATTTACAGCCCACAAAATTAACACCAGCTGGCCGGGGAGCAAGAGTCCACGTGTTGTTCTTTAGAAGTGCATCAAACTCGGCTTCCATAGCGGTGCACCAAGCCTGTTTAGAGAAATCAAGCCAATGTGATGTTGGTTCGGCAAACAAAACACGTTGGTTTGGATTATACAGAACAATCCCATCCGTGATCTGCTTGGGAAAAAACTTCCTAGTGTGAAGACACATAGTGATGCTGCTTCTGGAGCAGCAACTTCATCCGGAGTACTAGGTGTGGACTGTGGACAAATGATCATCGGCAGAAGAATTGGGCAACGGAGACACGGCACCAGGTGAGGCAAGGTCAGGTTCATGGGACAACTGAGGTGAAAGAGTATCATGAACGCAATATTGTTGCATGGAGGACTCTTGGCCAATAAATATTGTAGAAAATCTAGGTATGCATGCACTTGAGATGCAGGTCATGCATGGTTTCGGGACATCGACCATGAGCATGGTGGACAGAGATGCTCCAGCCTCATCAAAAGTGTTAGGAAAAAAAGTGATAAGTCATAATTTTTCACATGATCATTCATAATTATCTGTTCAGACTGAGAAAAAGAAACGACATCGGACATAGAGGGTGGTATGACTGAACGAGAAGAGCTAGGAAATGAGACTCATCAAACACCACTTCACGAGAAATGTAAACCCAACCAGTACTCTTGTCCAAACATTTATACCCCTTATGCATAGAATTTGAATCCTAGGAAAAAACACATTTTTGACAGAAAATAAAGCTCATGCAAGTTATATTTACGGAGACTAGGCCAGCATGCGCAGCCAAAAGTGCGAAGGAAATAATGATCAGAGATAATCGTGAGAAGACGTGTGATGGGTGTAAAATTGTTTATAGTATGGCTGGGCATGCGATTAATGAGATAACAAGTGGTTAGGAAAGCCTCCCCAAAACCTGAGAGGAAGGGACAAATATGATATAGAGCCAAGCCGATTTCAACAATGTGATGATGTTTTCGTTCAGCCACCCCATTTTGCTGCGATAAATGAGGACAAGAGGAACGATGAGAGATGCTTGAGCGTTGAAGATATTTGTGGAAACGGTGGCATTCACCTCCCTAATCAGATTGGACTGTACTTAATTTAGAATTCAAAAGACGCTCAACAAAATTTTGAAAATGGTAAAAGGCCTATTCAGCATCAGACTTGTGTTTGAGAAGATAGATTCAAGTATAACAGTTGTAATCATCCAAAAACTTACATAATACATAAAACCTCCAATAGATGTCTGAGCCGGCCCCAAAAAATCAGAGTGAATAAGTTCGAGTGGAGAGGTACTAACACGAACAAAATTATTATAAGGTGATTGATGACTCTTTGCATGTTGACATGTATAACAAACACTGGACTCATTATCAAAAGCATTGTCTAATTTATTGGACTTTAAAATAGACCTAACAATGGTGGAAGTAGGGTGACCAAGACGGTGATGTCATCATGATGACGACACCTTGACATTGGATGATACGATGAGGGGTAGTTGATGAGGAGTGATTAAACAGAACTGGATAGAGACCCCCTTTGCTTCTACCGAGTAGAGTTTTCTTTGTGGTATTGTTCTTAATAAAGAAAGCATCAACATGAAATTCAATGAATACATTGTTATAAAAAAACGAGCTTGTGAACAGAAAGAAGGTGCTTATGGGTATGAGGAACATGTAGTATATTTTTAAGTTATTGATATGAGGAACATGTAGTATATTTTTTAGTGCAATTGGATGATTTAAACTGGGAATTATAGAATGACCAATGTGTGAAACATGCAAACCTAATATTTATCGTGGTACTGCTCCTGAATAGATAGCCGGTTAAGATCACTCGCTAGATGATCCATTGCACCAGTATCAATATACCAATTCGTGTCGACGTTGTAGCCTCTCATGGTTGCACTGTTTCCACCACAATACTCCTTTGGTTGATATGCATGATTGAACTTGTCTCGACAATGAAATGCAATATGGTCGTAGATGTCACAAACTTGACAACGAGGGCCATAGTTCCTGCCACGGCCGCGATCGTGACCTCGACCACCACAGCCTTCAGTGCAATAGTTTCCCCGGGAATTGTTGTTGGAGTTGTGCCTATTTTTGTTGTTGTTACGACAAGGAACATTGGTGTCTTGGCGCATGACACTGTTGGCGGAAGAAGTGAAGTTCGTCGTGCTGCTCATCATGACAGCTTGGGCCTCGTGGGGTGAGTAAATAGGAGTAGAACTCCAGAAAGTCACTGCTTCCTGATTGCTCAATATGGTGGCGGTGGTGAAATGGTCATCGTGACCTAGCCCCAAACCAAGTATGAGCTGATCACCTTTTCATCGAACAAAGGATGTTCAATATTCACCATAGTATCGGCGAGTCCCATCATCTTTTGGTAGAACTCTGCCGCACTCATATCACCCTTCCTCGTGGTTGAGAGTTGTGTGTAGATCTGGATGGAATTTTGGCGATACTGAGCAGAGAACATGGTTTGGAGCATTGTCCACAGTTCCCCAGACGTGTCGATGTGAGTAAGCTTAGGTAATCATGGAAGACAAGAGGCCACCAAGGATGGTATGATCCTGGATGAGCCAGGTAGAATGAGCAGGATTGGGTATCTATATTGCAGCGGTGCCGATTCCCTCAGCCACCATGGCTGACGACATTGGTTTGGTACCAACGAGATATTGGAAGAGTTGGACACACCGTAGAATGGCAACTAATTGAGCCTTCTATAGCAGATAATTGTTGCGGGTTAGTTTGCAGGTGATAGTAGTAGGAATGGTGGAGGAATTGATGAGGGAGACACTTTGGGAAGAGACCAGAGTGCTGGGGATTTGTGTAGTGAGCTCGCCGCTGGAGCTGGAGTTTGTATGGCAGCAGTGAGGGTGTAGATTAAATAGAGGCTTTGATACCAAGTTGAAAACAAAAGTATTTGCTGCATGTTATCCCGTAGGGTTTCACTCTATCTGTAGTCAAATACAATGATAGAAATTACAAAAACTCATACACAATCTGATTCATACAGCCGGCTCTAACAAAAAAATCCCTATTATATTGCTATGCCATGATTATCGATATCTGCCTTGTTTACAGCTATCTTCGGCGGCCTCAATTTTCCCCAACGACCTCAGCTCTACTCAGTTAGGAAACCACTAGTGTCCAATGTCCTCTAGACTCATCTTCTCCAATATCCTCATGGACGGTCACCTTGGCTTATCCTTCGCAGGGATCGTCATTCGTTTAATGTGTTAAGATCTCGATTTCAAAATATGCATGCACATGGTATTCACGCACCATTGGCTACACACACACACCCCTTCTTCAGCACTTGACCTCCACGAGCCAAGTCATTTTGCGAGTTGATCACTATCTCACAAGGAGTTCAATTTATCGCTAATCATCCAATTTATTCTAATCTCATATCGTTCTCACGCCCAATCATTTTATCTATAGATTCAAAGCCTAGACGGTGTCTAGTAAGCCCCTAGTCAACTTTAGATTTCTCAAAAAAAGAAGAAGTTATTGCTCGTTTTGATCAACCACGGTGTCAATAGTGTGATGTTCTCGGCTATGCTACTTATTATTGCTCAACACTGTAGGGTAAATGTTTCCAATTGCAATGTCAATGGTGTGAAAAATTTGGTCACATTTCCTCGACGTGTGTTGACCAGTCCTTTTGAGTTTCTTCTTCTGCCTTTCCACCACATTCTTCTCAACCTGCTCGGTGTCATTGTTGGATAGACAATTCTGGCGCGACAAACCTCATAACTTCTTAATCTGCTCTTAAGAGCATGACTCCTTGTTCTAGTAACAATAGTGTTATTGTTGGTAATGGTTCTGCCTTAACATTAAGCATGTTGGTCACTCTCGAGTTTTCGATTCCTTATATTTGTCCGATGTTTTGGTTGTTCCACAAATCACTAAAAAAATTATTTTTATTAGAAAGTTGACCCAGGATATGAATGTTGTTATTTCCTTTGATGATTCTCCTATCACTATTACAAACAAATTTACTAGATATGTTAGTGGCAAAAGCTATCGTGATGACACTACTACAAACTAGCTCTATTGTATCACTCTAAAAGTGTTACACTAGGTACTAAAAAAGTTGCATTAGGTCTAATGTAACATTTTTATAGGTATTACCTTAGGCGACGTTACATTAGGTCTAGTGCAACACTTTTCAAAAGTGTTACAAGTTTTTAGCTAATGCAACACTTATTTAAGGTAACATTTATTTTAATCTAATGTAACACTTTTGCTAATCTGATGCAACACTTTCAAAGAACTATTGTAACACTTCTGGGATCTACTGTAACACTTTTGAGAGCCTAGTGTAACACTTTTGAAAGTCTAATGTAACACTTCTAAAAAAACTAATGTAACACTTCTAAGAGGCCGTTTGGTTCAAACTGCGGAAAGGGAATGGAATCAGGAAAGGGAAAGAAAGAGAAAGGAAGGGAATGATACCGGATTTCTCAAACTGTTTGGTTCAGAAATGGAAACGGAATCAAATTCTCCTTCATTCCCTTTGTGCCTGTTTGGTTAAAGAAGGGGAAACAAACTTCAATTTCAAAATTTCAAAATCGCATATACAAGATAAGTAATTTCATATTAATCACTTGCTAATAATAATATCAAAATTCATAAGAATCAACAAAAAATATTCTAATTTCTAATACAAAATTTTGTAAAATACATAAACCAACAAAAATTCAAATCACAAACATAAATCATTCAACATCGAGTACCATATAAATCTAAATATCATCACTTCTACCAGAACTAGCACTGCCAAGTAGACCCTTCACATATTGTTTTTTTTCAAATGAGTAGGACAGTTGAAAAAGATATTCAACTTGTTAGGTTGAGCAATTAGAACGTTTGTTGCCTCCGTCGCTCACTTGTTGATAAGCCATCCAATTCAAGTAATTCACCCAAAACTTTGCTACAATTATCAGTCATTTCTTGCTCACGATTATCAACTCGAACCCAAACACTGGCCATTGTAGAAAATGACTATTCATATCTTTCATAAAACGTTGCAAGGTTGTCAATTCTGAGCCACCGAAATTCTCGATAACTTTCCCTGTCATCTTTGTACTTTTCATTTTTTTAGAAGTGCTATCTTTTTAACCTTCTTCAACGGAGGAGCAGACTCAAGAGTTTCATCTTCAATCATCATCATCACTTGAGCTGATGTCAACTTGCACATTTCTCTCATTTTCCATGTTCCCCACTGCATCTTCAAATCCCTCAGCAGGTTTTCCAATTGCATAGTCCTTACCATAAATCTCCATCAAGATATGCAAGTGAGGAAAATGCACTCCATATAAATTTTTGCAAGCAGGATGACCCTAGAAAATGAAATTATAATCACATAAAAAATGTAACGAAATAAATTTAGTATAAAAATGCTTTGTATCAATTTAGGTTACTTGGAATATTCATCGTACACCGATCTTTCTACAGATATCATATTTCTTTGATCATCCCATTTGAATCCACTCATTCCCAACATTTGAATAATAGCTCTGAATTTGCTAGTTTTCAATCGAGAATCAATGTGGGGTGTAGCTTTCAAACCATATACTGGTATTGCTTTCCCAATCAATTTCTCCAAACGAATCATATAGCCATTTCTGAATCCATTCTTGCATTTCCAATGTTGATCAATGGATAACTCATGCAAAGCTCCTACGAGGGCCTTATCTTCCTCACTAGTCCAATATCGTTTATTTTTACCCCTTCTGCTAGCACCACCATTGACATACTTTCATCCATCCTACTTCACATAAGGTTAATCATCAATAGAGGTAAACATAATCAAAAGAAACCATACTCACATCGAAGTCATTAACCAACAAAAACACTCAATGAGACATTAACATACAAAACAAAAAGCATCCAAAATCAATCTCCAAAATCACAAATGATAACTGAAAGTTGAAAATAAATATGCTACATACTTAAAATTCAAAAGTTCATGATCTGTATTCTAATACGTATAGAAAGAACAATATGAACTATGTCTCTATAACATATATAAAAACCAGTCTCTTCGAACTCAGCTCGCCAGTTGTTGAACATTGTTTGCGCCAATGAAATTCTATAATTAGTCCAAGGATCATATGTATCAATAGACGTTATATAATCAACTTCACTGTCATCCCCATCATCACCCCATCGGAATCAGAATTCTCATCATCAGATATGTCCTCAAAAATATATTTGGGAGGGATATATTTCTTTATCAAATTGTGTAATAAAAAACATGCCATGACAATACGGCCATGTATTTGTAAGCTAAACCATGAAGGGCTTCTAAATATTCCATGTCTCCCCTTGAGTACCCCAAAATACCATTCTATCACGTTGCTAACCCTTGCATGTATTAAGTTGAAACAGTCTTTGGCGCTTTGCGACTGACGAAGACCATTGTTCCACTCTCTAAGGTGATAAAGGTATCCTCTAAATGGCACAAGAAATCCCTCTCCATTAGTATATCCAGCATCACACAGACAATAACAACCTTTACACACAAAAGATAATATTATTTGGCTATAATTTTTATATTTTAGTTATTAACTATTCATATTCTCATTTACCTCTAGGAACCTTCAAACCACCGTGCCTAGATTAGCATCACGTAGTACTCTACCATCATGTGTTGAACCCTCCCAACTAGATAAAGCATAAATGAATTCCATCTCTGGTGAACAAACTCCTAAAACATTCATTGCAATTGTACCCTTTCTTGTCCGATATTTGGATCGATCCTATAATGGTACAGTTACATTAATCATTGTACCATCAAGTGCACCTAAACAATCATAGAAAATATACAACAATTTTAAATGATTTAATATCATAATTCTTTGATTTTGTTTTTAAAGAAATGAGATCATTGTTTGTGTTACCTTAAAATTTGCCATCATCAAAATCTTCTGTTATAGGCAAAGGCTTCTTAATGAACACAACATGCAACTTCAAAATTGCCTTCAAGCACAAATTAAATTATCTACTAACCGTCTCACCACTCCTATAAAAATAGCTCCCCACACATCTATTCTTTTGGTGGTGTGCTATTGTATACAAGAAAATCGCAACAATCTCCTGTATAGTCATATTCCTAGTATCACTCAAACCACCAATATCTCTAACCATCTCACAAAGCTTGTTAAAAGCACATCGATTCATACGAAGATGACTCCTACACAAAACATCACTATCTCTCACTAATCTATTTAAATTGATCATTCTCTTTATTCTTCTACTTCTCTTATTTTCGGACAAGAGTTTTGAACTATACAATGTTTTACTGATCGAGTAAGATGCCAAGTATACCAGAATCACAACATTAATCATGAGTATCGTAAATTCAATAAACTCCAATTCTCTTCTTCTTCTCAATGAAAGATCAAGACGAGCCATTCTGTGTATTATTAGCCAAAATATTATTAGGCCATAAAAATAAAGTTAACTGGATGCAGAATCAGAAAAGGCTGTTCATATTCAAGAAGCACTGAATCATGTGATGCAAAACAACACTAGTTGTAACTCACAGGTTAAGAATAATCAGAGCAAGTGATATTGTTGTTGTTTTAAAGAATGGCATAATAGTTGACAAAGTTAAGCATGATGATATATGTAAACAGGTTAAGGGATCCCACCTCGCCACCTTAATTGACTGACTAGAACAACTCTTGGCTTATTATTATCTGTTGCCCTTATCCAACTCCAGTATTACATGGTTGTCATATTATATATCAGATCTTCTGTTAAGGATTCAGATTTGTTAACCATTCTTTACTAACATATTGTTTTTGAACTACGTTAACTCCCATGACGTTTTATAAATTTGCAGAACATAAAGCACTTCAGAACATATTCACTAACATCAGCATTAAAGAACATAACTTTAACTCAGAACATATTCACTAACATCTGAGTTCAAAAAGGACATGGAACATATTCACTAACATCTGAGTTAAAAAAGGACCATTCTTTACATGTTGCTAAGGAACTTCACAGAACAAAACAAATCTGCAATCATAAAGCACATCTGAGTTAAAAAAGGAACGGCACTGTGAACTCCGAATTCAGATATGTGAATGGTTTTCGGAGTCTCGCCCGAGTTAAAACAGAAACGGCATAACAAAAACGGCTGGCATTGCCCATTACCTCATTGTTATTACATCAGAGAGCCAACCAGTACATTGATTACTGCCCAATTTGTGATTGAACGAAAATAAATCTTAAATACCAGTAAACATAGCAATTTTACCAAAACTACCATACATCCATCAGCGATTAAAAACGATGAGAAAATATATGAATCAAAAAGCCAGGAGTTTACCTTGAGAATAAACGTGTTGCGCAGAAGAAGGTGTTGTGGAGAAGAGCAGGGCGAATGGAAGAAGAAGTGAAAGAGTTTTTTTCTTGGAAACAAAAGTGGAACACGAAAATTGGGGAATCCGATTCTTAGGGTGAGACTAGAGAATCACCATT
>JAULKK010015256.1:0-31363 GCA_032355705.1 Rubia peregrina
ACTCTATTGAGTATATAACAAGCCGTAAGTACAGCTTCTCCCCAAAAACCTTGGCTAAGGCCTGCAGTAGTCATCATAGTGTTAACCATTTCCATCAATGTTTGATTCTTTCTTTCAGCCACACCATTTTTTTGTGGTGTATAAGGAGCAGTCACCTCATGTTTAACACCCGTAGTCTCAAAGAATTATTTTCAAAGTATTGACCACCTCTATCAGTTCTAAGACATTTCATGGATAAATCACATGCAAGTTAAACTTCTTGTTTGTAAATCTTAAACATTTGCATGGCTTGATCTTTGAAATGCAACAAATAAACATGGCAATATTTTGTAGAATCATCAATGAAAGTTGCAAAATACTTATTGCCTCCTGAATATGGTGTTGCATGCAAATCACATAAATAACTATGAATCAATTCAAACATGTTTGATTTTCTTTCATATTTGGAAATGGCTGTCTAGTGATTTTTGTTAGAATGCAAGTAATGCATTTTCCATTATCAATTATAGAAAATTTAGGCAAAAGATCCAATTTAATCATGTCATGAATCCTGTTGTAATGAACATGTCATAATATATTATGCCATAAAATAGTAGAATACTCAATCAAATAAGCAACAATTTCTTTCATTTTATTAATAGGCATTACATTGAGTTTGAACATAATACCACAAAGGTAACCATTTCCTACACACATCCCACCCTTGAAGATTGCAATTTTATCGGCTTCAATAACTTTTTTGAAACCAAATATATTGAGAATTCTTGCGGAGACTATGTTCTTCCTAAGTTCAGGAACATACAACACATTAGTGAGTGTAATCACTTTTCCGGATGTGAACTTAAGATCAACTTCTCATTTGCCTTTAATGAGAGCAGTTGCTGAATTTCCCATGTAAACTCCAGCACTTGGATCATCCTCACCATGCAAGTTCTTGAAGAAACTCTTATCCTTGCATATGTGACTAGTGGCATCCGAATCAATCTACCAACCAAAGTCTTCATCAACAGTGTTAATTTCTAAAATCATGGCTACAAGAGGCTTGTCATCATTGCCTCCATGCGAAGAGTTGGGACCTTTCTTCTTGAGAAGTCTACATTCATGCCTGTAGTGTCCATCTCTTTTGCAATGATAGCACTTTCCTTTCTTCTTCTTGTTTGGATAGTTGCCATAACCATCATTATAGACCCTTTTCTCTGACTTACTACTCTGGCCTTCTTCAATCACATTTATTTTTGTGACTGGATCCTTTCCTTTGTAATCCTTTTTTATTTGAGAATTTTCCTACACTCTCAACTCTTCCTCAACACGAAGAGAATTAGCCAGACCCTCAAGAGAAATCTCTTCCTTTTTATTTTTGAGATATCTTTTGAAGTCTTTCCGGTGGGTAACTTATCAATCAACGCAACAACAATAATAGATTCATCCATCCATAACAAGTTTGTGTTGAGTGAAATGATTCAGCATTCTTTCAATTTCAGCAAATTTTTCCATGATGGGTCTATTGTCTACCATCTTGTAGTTACAGAAAGATGAGACAATGAATTTCTTACTTATAGAATCTTCTGTCATGTACCTTGCCTCCAATTTATCCCAAAGTTCCTTTGCGGTGAGCATTGTGTGGTACACATCAAAGAGATTGTCTCCCATAGTATTGAGAATGTGTCCCCTACAGATTTCGTCATCATTCTCCCATTTTTGCTTCTGGCGGAGATCCTTCAATGTTTCTTCTTCTGTATTGACACTTGGTTTGGTCGTAGTGAGAACGTAGGACACCTTCAAAGCCGCCAAGAGAAAATAAATTCTCTTCTTCCACCAAATGAAGTTCCCACCATCAAACCTATCAAGTTTGACAATGTTTGTTGCTAGATCCTTCACCTTGCTTGTCATTGTGGTCAAGAGAAACTAAAGCCTTAAGATTATTGGGGAAATTTATGGTCTAAGACAAAGACAAGTAGAAGGAAAGTGTAGAAAAGTAAAATAAAATGTATAAATATAAAAGGCAACATTCAAGTCGTGTATTACACTTTCCTTAAGACTTTATTTGTTCCTTTTTGTGTGCATATGATACAGAACAAATATCCTCTAGGATAAAATAAAGGTTTGTTGACAATAGTTTGCACAACAAATATCCTCTAGGATAAAATAAAGGTTTGTTGACAATAGTTTGCACTAACTACTTCAACACCGAAAACAAAAAGAAGAAGAGAAGAATGGTTTCCTTTGAATAGATGGTTTTTCCTGCAACAAAACTTCACTCTTCTGACCTCTATTTATAGAGCTAAATGTCTTCCCAATAGACACAATGATTGAAGCTGAAGTTGCACACTTTAAAATTACTTGAATGATTGATCACTTCTTTTGCTGAATGGTGACTTGTATCTTTTCAATAAATAAGAAAATAAGAACAAAGAATTGGGTCAATTATCACAAGTAAATTATGTGAAAAAATAATTTATACACAGTGAGGAACTAATCACAATTTAAGAGCTGAAGAAGATAAAGTTAACATTATTTTAGTGATAGTATCTTTCAAAATGTGCTTTAATAATGTATAATAAAAAAAGAACTCCAAAAAGTGCTAGACATCGTTGATGTTTAGCAATAATGATGCATGTGCCCAATTCGTTCATCTTTATGAGTTATCCACGTTTAAACTATAAACAGATGAAATCATGAAAAACAAAACAATTTCCGTTCAAAAAGTTGAAATGGAAATCATAAGAAAATGGGGAATAAAGTGAACCAACATACTGTACCTCTGTTTCTCTATTTGTGACACACTTAACTTATTGAAATTTTCATAAATGGCGCACTTTTTATTTTTGACAAGTTTCCTTCAATTTCATCCACACATTCTACTTTTTTACTTTTTATTTTTTTATTTTCTACATTCAATTTCATCCACTCATTTTATTCACCTAAATGTAAACACTTATACCTATGATTCAAATATAAAAACGGAGGAGTAAAACATTAGGTCATCCGATACAAGCCGAGCCCTTCACACTTAATATGAAAATACACGTCCGGCCGTTTTACTAACATTTCGCACTTTTTTTAAAAAAAATATTAGAATAATTTTTAATGATAAAAATTATACTCCCTCTGTATCAGCCCAAATTACCTACATACTTTATAACACTATTCTCTATCAAAGTTTGATAGCATATTTGAATAAATATATAAGAAATATTATTATTGTATGCCAGTATTGTTGAATTCGTCGCAACAAATAGTTTCCAAAAAGTAATTTTTTTTATTTGCCCTTATTATACGTAGTTAAACTTTTTAACGGTAAAACATGTATTTCGAACTGTGTACAATGATTGAGAGGTAATTTAGACGAGACCGAGAGAATAGTGCAGTATCATTTGTTAATTAATCTTAGATTCAAACTTAAACACTACCACTCTTAAAGAAAATGAGGTACTAATATAGAGGTCCTCTATCCCACTTATAATTTTCTACCTTTTCTTTTGGTCTGTTTCACTAATAACTTCCTATTTCTATTTTTTTTACATTTAGCCATAAATATATGGTTATAACTTTTCCTTTCATTTGATTTATGTGGGTTCACTGTAATTACTCATTAAAAATACTAGGGGTATATACCAATATAACCCTACCTGCTTGACATAAGTGCCAATATAACCCTCGGATAATTTTTAGTGCAAAAATAACCCTAACTAGTTGATGTAAGTGCCAATATAACCCTCAGACCCAATTTCCTGCATTGACTTTCATTTTCGGTGTTAACTGTATGTAAAATATCCAAAATACCATTGGTGTAGAATCTTAATTTGAGTTGACAAATTTACCCTTAGAGTTCGCCAGACCGCAGCGACCGTCATCGGACCACTGATTGGTTATATCAGCACATTCTTAAAACTTATAGGGTTATATCGGCACATTCTTAAAACTTATAGGGTTATATCAGCACATTCGTAAATGGGTAAAATTGACTTTTCCATCAAATCCGGCCTTCAGATGTCAGAATGGGTAAATTTGCACTTACATCAACTAGGTAGGGTTATATAAGCACTTTTAGTTATCAGAAGGTTATATTGATACTTATGTCAATTAGGTAGGATTATAAAAGCACTTTACTCTTTATTATATTTTGTCTTCTTTTCGTAGGAACTTTGTAGTTTCCTAGAATGCTTAGCACTGCTTAATCATAATACTTGTGGATTGTTAGTACATTTTCTAGCTCTGTATTTCAATCTATGTCGGAGCTGATTGTATGTGCATAATATTCATTTTTGGAAGTGTAATTTGATTTAGACGGATACTGCAACTTTTTCAAGCTCTCTTCTTTCTTGTTATTCTGTGTTGACTTTGTAGGAGCGTGCATAATTTGAATCACGAGTATGTGAATTACCTGTTTGAATCTGTTGACCGTTTTCTTATTCTTGTAGGGTATTTTAAGAAAAATTAAATCATGTTTTGTTGTTCACTGTGTGTGCAGTAATACATAAGGATGTGATGTCACGGGGTGAAAAGTAATGTTCAAACTATGTGAATATAGGACATTGCAAGTCTGGTGTGGTTGTAAATTTTATTATCCACACCCGACACACATTTTGCATATGCAGACATATGTATACATGTTCAAAGTGTACAAACGAGTTGGTTTGCGGAGGAGGGAAGTGTTCACTGTAGAGAACACCTATCGTCAAGATGATCCAAGCTTATTCTATCTATATTGAAAAAGTAATATAGAATGCAAAGGTTCAGGTTCTAAATGTTAAAGGGTAGCCATTATTTGGGTTTTGTTTTTTTACTTTCTACAGAGATTCAATGAGAAGTCTGAAATTTAAGTTTGCCATATGTTTTTTATGATTGTACAGTGTAGATAGCTATTGCTCATTGTACCAAAATAATACATATATTCTACTCCTTCATTCATTTATAAATGAATACAGTATTATTTCTCTTCATATTTTTCCTGAAATAATATATATTCTTTCTTTTCATTTTCAAGCACCCACACCTTTAACTTAAATCACCTACACACATAACTTGAAGCCCCTACGCTTTATGCTTTATAAAAATTTAAAAAATAATCAAACTTGCACGAAATTCTTGAAGAAACCATTTTCAAGTACCCACGCGTAATGCTTCATAAAATTTAAACAAATAATCAAACTTGTAAGTGCTTCAAGTGTCATTTGCAGGTTGTTTTTATAATTTGTGCGTGCTACGAAAACAATGCGGTCCTTAGTACAACACGTATGTGTTTCAACAACCATTTAACATGTTTGTGCTTCTCTTATAACTTGTGCATGTTACGAAAATAAGTTGGTGCTTAGAGTACAACTCGTAGGTGGTTCGATCCCCATTCGTAAGTTCTTCAAATTTAACCTGTACGAGCCTTTTGTTTTTGACTTGTATGTACTACAAAAATAGTTCGGTGCTTAGAGTATAACTTGTAGGTGCTTAAGACACTGCTTAAGCCACTTCTTGTAAGTGGTTCAAATGTAACATATAGATGCTTCTTTTATAAATTGTTTGTGCTACGAAAGCATGTTAGTACTTAAATTACAATTCCTAAGTGCTTCAGTCATTGTTGTTAAGTGTTTCAAATGTAATATGTAGGTGTTTAGTACTTTTGTTTCCTTAGTCTCCAACAATCTCAGTTTCGACAACATTGAGATTCACACGCATATTTGCAATTGCATGATAAAATTGCACGCTATCTAGCAATTTACGTTCATCCTTTTAAATGCTCGAAGTGGTTCTTATCGCACAAATGTAGATCCGCAAAAGTTATTTTGTCACCACCAAATCACAACCATCAAATTTAAGGAATCAATGGCTCATATTGGTTCTCACATAAGAAAGCATCTAAGTTATGAATTGAAAGACAACATAACTAACAAAGTGAAATAATTATACTATCATGCAACAAGTTACTAAAAAGATGGTAAAATCACAATTAACAAAGAATTGGGGCCAACTCTAAGGCCCACTTCCAAACCTCTTGTAGATCCTAGACTTATTTACTCATTCATTCACATCGATTGCCTATGAGGAATGTTATTAATTCCCATTTGAAAATCAACATTCATTTTTTCTTAGTTAGTAATTTACAAAGACGTTCAGTGACCATTTCCAAACCTCATTAATGAGCACTTTAGACAAACAACGCCTAAATGTATTTCATCAATGACATTATATACGAAGAACCATAGATTTTATAACAAATGCTTAGCCATTTAATCAAAAAATGCATTCATTAGACTAAACATAGAACAAACAACATTCAAGATTCACATCATATACTCATCTAGTAAGATTAACATCATATACCCACAAGAAGTTCTAATCCCATGTTCTTAGATTTTCATGCCAAAGGTGAGAATAAATTGTACACTTTCCTAACACTTCTAACACTTCTTACACGTACAAACATTTCATATTCTCAAACAACCCATAACATAAATGAAGTAAACATCAACATTAATGGCACAATAAATGCTTCACAATAAATCCTCATGAAAGAGTAAGATAGAGTCTCACTACATGGATTTGGAAGCTTCAATCATACTAAACATACAAAACAAATAAAACATAAATCAAAGATGAAACTAGATTAAAAACTATAGAAACTAGGGTTCCTAGAAGTATGAAATTGGGAAAGAAGAAGAGAGGAAAGAGAGAGAAAAAATGTGCTATTTATACTGCAAAAAATAAAGATAAAAGGTTATGGCCACCCATCGTCGCGACTTGCGGTGGATGACCAGAACAAAACTTTGAATTTCTTCTTCTTCTTCTTGTTTCTAGCTTAATCTCCACTTTAATCTGTTCAACTTTTGAAGTCTTCAAGTCTTCAAAAGAGGAACTAAATTGTCTTTAAGTCTCGATGTTTTTCACCCTATCACACAACAACCATTAGAAAAGTCATAAAAGAATAGAAGTCGCTCTTAGCTCTCCTAAGTGAATTTCAAGGTAAAAGACAAGCTCTAGATTACAAAAGGGCACAAAAGTGAATCCAAAAATTCCCAGAGTATGCACGTAAAATGGATACATCAGTTGCCCACTAAGATGCTAGGAATCTAAAAGTTAACTACACATAGCCACGACCTGCTCACCAATACGAACAAGTGATAGGAATAGTTAATATTGCAAGATAGATTTTTTTATTTTTATATAGGATGTGTTTATCTAACAACTACACATGCAAAAATACAAGAGAGTAAAACTATAAATCGCTAGCACTTGGGGAATTTTTGCGTAACAAGATCGGTAATATGTTTTAATCCTAGATTCAATCACATTCAAGAATTATAAACAAATCCTGATGTTTATGCCATGTAGTGTGGTCTATGGTAAACACAACCCCTATCAGTCACATAAGGGTGTACACATTTTCTTCCATCTGCACCACCTCCGTAATTAGGGAAGTGCAACAATGGCTCTGTCGTTATGCAGGTCTCATTTTTCCCCGTGCTATTACATCTCAGGCACTCCACTACGAATGCTTCTCCCTAAGCCTACAGAGGCAAAGGGATAGGTACCTTATCGTTGACTCTAAGGTTGTAAATTATGCTAACCCTAGTTTTCTATTAACACTATCTCTATTTGTAAACCTTCGGGCCAATTTTCCAGCTAAGACTAGTGTACGGTCATCGTAATGGTAACTTGGTGATCCATATGCACACGCTCATATGGTCTCGGACCCGCTACCCCTATAACATCTTGGTTGCACTTCCTTGGAGACATCAATAAATGCGCAACATGAAAGTAGACTAACGTGTGTGCCAATCTGAGTGTAACAATCATGCAATTTATAAGAACATAAAGAACATGGCAACATAATATTCATAAGAATAATTGGAAAGTTAGAATTAAGAATCTTCCAAAAAAGAAAACGAAGTCATGAATCCAAATATAAATTCCAAGCTAAAACACCTAAGCATTGAAATCCAAGTATATCATTAGATTCAATGCCCATGGGCAAAAACAAGGAGAAATGAAATTAGAAAGAAGGGTTATTCCCTTTCTCTCTCTACCTACTCTTAAGCGAATGAAAATAAAATGAACCCAACTTAAACCCTAGTACACATAGGTTTCTATATAAAGTATTAGGAAATTGAGCCTTGAAAAAGGCCCAAATTGAGGCAAAAAACCCTATCATCCAAAACTGCCATGGGTCATGCTGTACGGTACGACTAATCTTTTCGGGCCAGGCATGACCCATGGCATCTGGAGCGGCCGTGCTAGCTGAATCTGAAACGGGCCACCGACTTGGCCTTATCTTTATCTGTTCTAAGTGTGCGGTCGCATCGTTGGGAACGGGCCATCAGCTAGGAGTACTTCCTTAATCAGTTAAATGATGCGACCATTTAAATCTTTATGGGTCGTTGGCGGGGTGCATGATTTTCTCTTTTGAACGACATGGACCATTTAAATCATTATGGGTCGTCAGTTGGGAGTTAATTTTTGAGCAAAATAATGGCGCGACTGTGTCAATATTTTCACCCCATGTGCTGGTCTTCAAATGTTGGAAATGAAATGTCACGACTATGTAAAATGGTACAACTTGTGTCCATACTTAGCCGCACAGAGCTTCAGGCTGGCATGGGCCATGTTGGAGTAAGCGGCTCGCGCTGAAGGTCTGTGGCAAGGCTATGCTAGCTGGCACGACCTATACTGAGGGTCTCTGGCATAGCCATATTGGTTGGTCCAGCCTTGCTAAGTCTTGAAGAGTTAAACTTTGGCTCCCTTCTTCTTCCGACTTGATTCCTTCTACTACCACGTTATGAGTTATGATCTTCCTTCTGCTACCATCCTTGCAAATGACCTTCTAATATCTACTACCACCTCTGAAGATGGAAATCTTCAAAATTATGCCAAAGTGCTCATGAAGAACCTACTAGTAAGCTCACAAAAGAAAACCTAGGTGCTCGTGAGGACAAGGTGTGCATTAGATCCAGTGAAATCTAGAAACTCAGGATTTAGATTAAAAAAAATTATCAACAGTTAACTAATCCCTTTGCAATGTAAACCTAAATAAAACTAGCAATCAATCAAATATAACATAATAACAAATGTGCCAAATGCATTGGTTAACACATGCAATTAGGTGCACATCAATTCCCTCACACTTAAAACCTTAACAAATCCTCGAATAAAAAAAGGGACAAAGATACAAGAGGAAAGTAGCATGAAAGGATAGGTCAACCAATACATTCAACCTTATTCCTAAGCTTACCTAGTTCCCCCAAAGATGTAAGAATCTCACAACTCTCAATCTCCCCAAAGAAGCTAAAGTAACCTATCCACCAAAATCAAACCCATAAAATGCAAAGTTTATGTGGTAACTATGAAGCTAACTTACTCTGTCGAAGAAGTCGTCAATGACAATCCGAGAGATGTTCCATTAAATTTTTTTATTTTCTCTCAGTTTCTCACATTTTGCCTAAGAGCTCTTTCAAATTTTCATCCTAGTTGTCCACACATGTTGAGCTCACCTCTCATCTTTATACACACCATTACCTCTCATTTTTACCTTGGTTTTGCAACCAAGATGGGGTTTCTCATATATGCCTAAGTCACCCTTTTGGGGTTTTGACTTAGCCGGGTATATATATATATATATATCTTTCATTTTTTCAAAATTTTCAATTTTTTTTTGAAGCACAAAATGCTCTAAAGGTGGGCTTCATAATACATGAAGATAAGCAAAAGAAAAAATGACACCACCAAATTTCCCCCAAAATATCCCTAAACACAAACTACAAATTGTGCCCTTACACAAAAAACATTTTTTTGAAACAAACAACAAAGTAAGTTTTCGAAACTAATGAGGGAAAATCCAGTAGAATAAAGGGAAATATTCATCAAACACATCCAAAACAAAGAAAGAGAAACAAAGGAGATGCCACTATGAAGGTGTTCCAACCCCTCCCCCACACTTAGTTCTTGCATTGTCCCCAATGCATGTGACCAATAGGAAAAGAAAGGTTGGAAAAACACTGAAAAGGTCTATAAATTTTTTGGGTACGTGTTGTATGCATGCCTTGTGCTAGCATGCTCTGATACGCTCGTGATGGCTGGTACACTTCTGCTAGCATGCCTTGGCACGTGGCTAGTAGGGCTCTCCTCCTTCGATCTTTTGCCACAAAATTCGTACTTCTGAAAACATGCAAACCAATTGTAATGTTGTTCCATACAGAAAATCCGATGAATATGTATCCTGAAAACACTACCAACCATCGAACACTTCCAAAAATCACAAGGAAAAAACAAGTTTACAAAATTTACTAAAACAAATTCAAAAGCATCAATTCTTTATTGTCGTCTTCACGACTTATTTGTATTAGAACAATTCATTCATGTATTTGCTCATCATGGAGGGGATTTCCCTCCATGTTCACTCCCAAAGTTCCCCACTCAAAATAAGGTTTTACCCTTCACCTATTTACCAACCATTATATGCCTTTTTTTTAATCGTTCACCTCTATTACTCTTTTCTCATATACCTTGGTCACCTCATATGGATCCTCCTACCTTGACCGTAATTTTCCTGGAAAGAGACGCAGCTAAGATTGGAAGACAAAGATTCTTTTTCCCACAATAAAGTATCTCTTCACTATTTTATCATCATGTCGTGCTTTTGTCCTTTCCTTATAAATTATTGTGGTGTTATAGGAGTCATGCCTAAATTCTTTAAGTTCTTGTATTTGAAACTTCCTACGCTTCCTGGCTTCACTTAGGTACATGTTCAAGTGTTTAATGACCCAATGTGTCTTGAACTCAAGTTAGACCGGGGATTTGGCATCTCTTGCCAAAGAGGATCCGGAAGGGTGACATGACCATAAGAGTTTTGTATGTGGTCCGGTAGGCCCAAAGTTCATCATCCAACCGTGTACTTCAATCGTTTCTAGATGGGTTTACCTTGTTTTCAATGAAGACCTTGATTTCCCGATTGGATATCTCCGCATAGCCATTTTCTTGTGGGTGGTAGGCGGTGGATGTCCTATGGGTCACTCCGTACCTCCTAACAAGGCCTCCATGTCTTTGTTAAAAAATGATTACCTTTGTTACTAATTAGGGTTCAGAGGACATCGAACCGAGAATAGATATTTAATTTAAGGAAACTCATTACTATCTTACACATCCCTTCCTAGGGTCGTCTAAGTGGTGTCAAAGATAAGATAAGATTCAATTATCCCGAGAGTAGGCCACCAAGTGGCGTCAAAGATAAGATTTATATTGTTTCTCCCATTCCTACTACTATGCTACCAAAAGGGTAGATAATGGCAAGACCGGGGTCATCCATATAGATGTTAGGAATCTAAGAGCTAACTACACACAGCCGCGATCGGATCGTCAATATGATTACGCGTCAGGATTAATCATTGTTGGTTGATAGGTTTTGGGGTGATGGGGTTTACTAAAAACTACTAGCATGCGATTAATACGAGATTGAACTATATAAACTAACACTTGGGGAGTATTTGCGTAGTATGATCAATGTTGTTTTGATCCTTGATTCAGTCATAATTAAGAACTATAAACTTTTTATAGTGTTTGTGATACGTAGTGTGGACGGTGGTCAAAACATCCCTTTATTTTTCACATAAGAGAGTGTGTATAAAATATTCCATCGGAGTTGCCTTTGTAATTAGGGGAATGCAACAATGACAGTTGCATATTACGCAAATTTGATTCTCTCGCGTGCTATTACGTCTCGAGCGAAACACTACGAACGCTCCACCCCTAGGCCTATAGAGGCAAAGGAAGAAGGCATCTTATCGATAGCTCTAGGGTTGCAAAGCTAACCCTAGTTTGCTACTCTAGCTATCTCCACCTGTAACTCTTCAGACCAACTCGCCGACTTACTAGTGTATGGTCGATCGTAACGATTACTTGGCAACCCACGTGTACACATCCACACAGTTCTGGAAAATCGTTACCCCAATACATTTAGGTTTTCTTCCTCAGGGGGTATCACTAATTTCACCAACATAAAAGTAAACTACAGTGTATGCCGATCTTAGTGGGACAATCATGAAATTCACAAGAATATGAAGAACAAGCCAAGATAATAATCACAAACACATAGAAATTGGTAGATCTAAGGAATATCACAAAACAAACAGTAATACATTAATAAAAACACAATCCATGAGTAAAAAAACTACTCCCTGAGCATTGAACCTAAGTATTTCATTGTATTCAACACTTTTTGGCAAAAGAAAAATAAAGAGAAGAAAGAGAAAAGAACCAAGAGAAAAAGAAGAGAACTTTCTCTCTATAGCCTACTATTGAAGTCTAAAAATTAGCATAAACTTAAACCCTAGTAGTCATAGGTCCATATATATAGTAATAAAGAATTGGGCCTTGAAAAAGACAAAAAATGGCCTAGAAAACCTAGAAGCCACAATTTGCATGGCCAGTGGAAACAATCATGGTCCGTTCAAGGTTTTGCTAGCATGGGGAGTGTGGCACAACATGACTTGTGGAGGCTCGTGCTACCGCGGGATGCGCAACATGGCACAGGCCTGCAGGGTGGTGCCGGCATGGGTCGTATGGACCAGCACATGCTGTGGACTGGTGTGTGATCTTAAACTTCTGATTTGCTTGTCCCGTGTTGCTTGGCATGGCCGGTAGATTGGAAGAACTTTTTACTTCATTAAATGGTGCGGGTTGTGCTATTTTTCACACCTTGGGGGCTGGTACTCACTTTTGGAACTTGGAACGGTACAAACCGTGGAAAATTAAACAGTCCATGCCAATTCATAGCCATTTAGGAGTGATTTTGGGGCACTGGTGTTGCGGTACGTACAGATGTGCATGGCCCATGTAAGGCCTATTGCACGGGCCGTGTAAGTTGAAGTTGGCTCGTGTCGGCTAGTTCGGCCGCTTGGTACAATGTTTCGTTCTTGACCTTCTTGAACTTCAAATCCACCTTTTTCAGGCTCAATTAGATGTACTACCACATTTTGGAGTGCGTGGCTTTCAATCTACTACCATGACTCTCGGTGACTTCATGTTGGTAAAAACTAGATGAAACTCCGAAAAGTGCTTATTCCATGGAAATTTGGCAAACACTAGATCATGCCACCCTTGAGCTAACAAGTTACATTAGGTGGGAAGGGTTGGTAGACAATACATAGGGGTTGATTGTCAAGTAGGAGCCATGAACTCCCTAAGTGTGCAATTCCTCTATCTCTACAGGTTCTTCAACTAAAAAAGTTGGTTCTTGTTGAACCCCCACTCTAGTTCTCCTCTTCATTCTTCTCTGACTACCTGCATACTCTATTAGATAGTGTGAAGTCTCTAAGTTCGTGGCACAGGTATGTACCATAAAATAGGAACCAAACATTACCGACTAGAAGAAAAACTAGCAAAAGGATTAAAAGTACACAGATAACTATCGAAAAGGCTCAACAAAAAAAATCAACAAAAAATAAAAACAACACTAACTACTAAACTAACACGCTATGCTCATTAACTACTAGATGTTTAAACTAGCAACCCCGACCATGGTACAAAAATTTTACCCACCCCCTGTCAGGGTCATCTAATAAACGAAGAACTGGAGATCCACTCAATTAACCCGATAAGAGACCGTCAAGTAAGGTCAAAGATAAAATTTTATATTTTTTCTCTCGTTCCTACCACTATGCTACCAAAAGGGTAGATAGTGGAAAGACCGGGGTCGTCCACAGATATGTTAGAAAAGTAAGAGACTTCCCACACAGCCGCAATTAGGTCATCAATCCGATCACGTGTCAGGAAATTGACAAGTACTATTATGAAATATACACGAGATTAAACTACATATATTAACACTTGTGGGTATTTAAGTAAAATGATCAATATTGTTTCAATCCTCGATTCCAGCACATATAAGAACTATAGACCTATTCTAGTGTTTGTGACACATAGTGCGTACCATGGTTAAAACTTCCCCTCATCTGTCACATAAGAGTGCGTTCATAAAATCTTCAATCGGCATTGCCTCCATAATTAACAGAGTGAAACAATGTCAATGGATCATTACACAGATCTGATTCTCCCCCGTGCTATACCGTTCCGGGGAGAACACTACGAATGCTCTATCCCTAGGCCTAGGAGTTAAATGAGGCAGGCATCTTATTGTTGGCTCTATGGTTTCAAAACTAACCCTAGTTTTCTACTCTAGCTATGTCTATCCGTAACCTTTCTGACCAACTCAGTGGCTTACTAATGTATGGTCAATTGTAACGTTGACTCAAAAACCAACGTGCACCGACTCACACGGTTCCAGACAATTATTACCCCAAGCATATCTAGGTTTCCTTCCCCAGGATGTATTAATAATTTCACCAATATGAAAGTAGACTTTGGTGTGTGCCAATCTTTGTTTGACAATAATGCAATTTATAAGAATATGAAGAAGAAGCTATCATAATAATCACAAACATATAGAAATAGGTGGATCTAAGGAATCCCACAAAACAAACATTGATACCTGAATACAAACACAATCCTTAATTAAATAAACTACTCCATGAATATTGTACCCAAGTATTTAGTTGGATTTGACACTTTTGGGAAAAACAAAAATAAAGAGAAGAAAGAGAAAATAACCTAGATGGAAAGAAAAGAACTTTCTCTCTCTAGCCTATTCTTGTAGTCTAAATAAGAGCACCTAAAAGTGTCCTAGAAAGAATCACAACCGCAATTGGTGTGGTCAGTGTAAAATGGCACGGTCTATGCAAGGTCGTCCAATGCAGCGTGCGGTATAGCATGACACGTGCAGCCTTTGCGCAGCACGGTAGTGGTCGTGCAGGGTCGTGCCGGTGTGAACCCCATGGACCAACATGGGGTGTGAGCTAGGGCTTGGTATTTGACTTTTAATTTGCATGCTCCATGCAATTTTGTGTGGCCCATCTGGGGGAAGGTATTTTTCCTCATTAAAACATCACGGGTCATGCTAATTTTTATACCCCGTGGGTTGGTCTTTGCTTTTGGGACTTGGAACATGTAAAATGGAATGGTCTGTGCCCATACTTAGCCATTCAAGAGTGAATTTGGTGCACTAGTGTCACGGTCTGCACGGATGTGCAAGACCAGTGTAAATTTTCACTGGCCATGCTAGTTACGGTTCGCTAGCCATGTAAGCTAAAGTTGACTCGTGTAAAAGCTAATGCCGGCCTGTCAGCTGGTTTGGCCGGTTGGCACCATCTTCCATTTTTACCTTCTTCAACTTCAAATATACCTTTTTGGGCTCAATTCCATCTACAACCAAGCTTTGGAGTCCACGGCCTTCAATCTACTACCATTCTTGCGAATGACATTTTATATCTTCTATAATTCTTGCAAATGTCTTTCAAATATCTTTTACCACCCTCGCAGATAGCCTTCGACAAAATGATGAAAAATTACTCATGAGAAACCTACTTGTAAGATCAAAAAGGAGAATATTAACACTCGTGAATACAAAGTGTCCATTAGCTTCAATTAAGTCCACAAAACTAGAGATTTAGACAAGAAAACTAATAATGGTAGTATAAACCGTTTGTTGTGCAAACATATAGTGCACGACCACTAGGATATGATAGTTACTGCCGGACTTGGGGTAAGGGCTCATGACATCCACATTTAAAAAATATCAACTGGCATTGAAAGAACTTGGGCCTTCTATTTTTGAAAGAGATATTGCCAACTTTGGGAACCGATCACAAGCTAGAACGAAAACTCGAGTATGTTTAAACATGTTGGGTTAATAAAGGCAATATTCCACTAGTCTCTTAGTGGTCCCCTTACACTCTAAATGTCCACTAATATTGGAGGAATGGAAAATTCTAATGATAGGTTCTACTTCATCTTCCGGAACAAACCTCCTAATCTCTTGGTTGGTAAAATGTTTCCATAAGTAAAGGTCATCCCAAAAATAATATTTTGACTCATTTACCCACCTATCCTTCCTTTATTGGTCAAAGGAAAGAGGGAACTCACCCGTAGTAAGGTAGTTCACTATATCGACATACCAAGGTTGGCTAGTCGTCACCCAAACAAATGTTCATTGGGAAATTCTTCCCTAAAGGGATCCAACATAGGCTTTCCCTTGGTGGGGTTTGGGCCTCCAAAAGGTTTCAATCTACTTAAATGGTTGGCCAGAATTTTTTCACTACCCTTGTTATCTCTTAGTTCAAGGTCAAACTCACTCAAAAGAAATATCCACCTAATGAGCCAAGGTTTCTCTTCCTTCTTAGTCATCAATTGGAAAAGAGCCACATGATCCATGTAAACTATGACCTTAGTGCCTAAAAAATATTTCCTGAATATGTCAAGGTAAAATTCTAAGACCAAAAAAATTTTCTCCGTGGTTGAGTAGTTGTGTTGTGAAACATTAAGAGTTACAGATGCATAGTTTATGACATGGGGAACTTTCCATATTCTCTGACCTAATAGAGTTCCTATAGTAAGTATAATAAATTGCAGCACACATTATCTCATAGGGGATGAACTAATTCGGGGGGGGGGGGTTGGATAATAAAGGGCGGTCACAAGAATTTCTTTCAAAGTGTCAAAGGACTTCTTACCCTCCTATCAATCATGAACTTAACATCATTTTGCAACAATTTGAACAAGGGAGAGAAAATATTTGATAAATTCCTAATGAAATGCTGGTAAAATCCAGCGTGATCTAAGAATGACCTAATATCCCTAACACTAGTGAAGTATGGCAAAGATTTGATTGTGTCCACTTTAGCCTTATCCACCTCTAGACATTAAGCCGACACAACATGAACTAGAACAATACCTTTTTCTACCATAAAATGGGACTTCTCGAAGTTCAACTCGAGGTTGGTATCAATACACCTTTCGAGCATAAGTGTTGGATGATGTAGGAATGAGTAAAAAGAGTTTCTATTAATGGTGAAATCATCCATAAAGACTTCAATGGACTGCTCGATGAACTCCTAGAATATTCTAACCATGCTTCTGTGAAAAGTACCCAGGGCATCACAAAGACCAAAGGGCATGCTCCTATAGGGAAAAAATGTTGAAAGAATATGTAAAGGTAGTCTTTTCAAGGTCCTCGGGATCGATGGCTATTTGGAAATATCATGATTAACCATTGAGGAAGAAATAATGGGCATGACCAGCTAATCTCTCAAGCATTTAGTAAATAAAAGGTAGGGGAAAATGGTCCTGGCGAGTTACCGTTTAAGCAACGATAATCAATACACACTCACCATTCATTTTGAATACGGGTTGGTACCAAATTCCCGTCCTTGTTCTCTACAATGTACTAGTTAAGGAGTTCTCTATTAAAGGAGGTTCTACCGGGAATTTATAGGCACTTTCTAAATGTCTTTAATGGTTTTACCTTCAATTGATCAGAAAATAAGGCGGTTCCAAGAACCGCCTTTAAAAGGGGTTAACGAAGACGGTTAAAAATGCCTTTGATTAAGGTAGAAAACCGCATTTAAATGGTTTCCAAACTCAGAAAATTGCTTCTCCTCATCATACGGTTCAAATATTTACGAATTCATTGAAAATGTAATTTTGAGTTCGGAAATGGACAATAGCTTCGTTTTGGCTCTCTGAAAAATGAAATTCAAATTCAAGATTTGAAAAATGTTTCATGTCGTATGTTTCCATGCTCGGAAATGGAATTCTGACCAATAGAAAATAAAAAAAAGTGAGAGAAGAAGGACTTTACGGATTCGGAAATACACTCTTGTCTTGTGGTATAAATTTTATTTCATTAATTTTCCCGGCACGAAAACATTCTTGACACACAACCACAATTTATACACAATACAAGATATCATGTTACATCTAAAAAAAATCTAAAGATAAAAATAACCGAGCAATACACTATACATAGCATTAGAAATCAATAGAAAACTATTCCGACATGTCTAAGGCTCATTGCTTAGCTAACTGCAGTGTTTATACCCATATCGGTATTCCCCATTGCTGCAGATACATTGAGCATTATTTGCAATTACCAATTCCATGCTTTGTTGATATCATCTTGAGTGTAGTGATTCTCATTCCCTGCGGTTAGAAGCGTACCTACATAATTTGAAAGTAAGTTCTTTTGGAAATAAATGTCCTAGAAATAAAATTTGAATTTGGAAACGAATTTATTAAAGTCACTCACAAGGTGTAGATCAACATAATGGCCTAATTCAGTTGCTCACATCTCCATTGGTCTTCAACTTCACGCCATAACGCCATAAAGGATAGTTAACTTCACTAATATGTAAACAAAACCCAAAATTCCATATAAATTTTTAATAGAAAAAATTATGCTAACTTGTAAATTTATAAGACTAATTAAACATAGGATTTTTAGCACAATAGTATGTAACATAAAATTTAATCACTATAATACTTTAGTTAATCAATCAATGTAGAAATCTAACATGTACGAGTCAAATCCAATGCATCATTTCATCATCCAAAGCCGTTTAGGCACCAAATGCATCATATAATACACAAATCATACTTAATAACAAAAGTACACCTAAAACATAACTCATTAATGACACAATGTGAACCCTAGCTAACATCGTGACACAAAATTTATGATTTTGGTGATTTTAGTTCCAAAATAGTAAACTTTAGAAAAATATTCAAGCAAGGATTTACCTTTTTGATCAATGATGGGATATGAAATACTCCTTCATGGCTCCTACATACACATCAAAAAAATATCTTTACAAGAACAAAAAATACAATGAGAATTTGGATTAGATGAGAAATAGGAAGGAAAACATACCTTCAATTTTAAACAAATTAAATCTTCAAATGGTAATGGAAAGGATTGTAGTGGGTTTAGGGTTTGGGAGTTTTATGAGGATAGGGATATGGTGAGAAAGTCCATGTTCGTTCGAATGGGTAATAAATGGATATTTGAAAGTCCTAATGTACATTTTTTTCCTATGATGCGAGTAGTTTCCGAACTCGGAAAAACCTAAGATCACTTTTTTTATGTTGGAAAGTTCCCATAGCTATGTTACAATATACCGGACCTATTTACGTATTTGGAAACTATTTCCCTCATTCTAAAATATATGTTATAACGGGCAATCCTTCAAATCCCTAAACAAAAACCTATGTTGACCAACTCAAAAAACCCCCCAATTTAATTTTTTTGCTCTATAACCCTACATATATTTGCAATGAGAACCAAGGGCGCGGGCGCGAAATCAAAGTCAAGTGATCGAAACCCTAGTCCGGTTATAGAGATTGAAACCCCCCTAGATTCTTCAACAATGCGTCATAGGAAAGGTATGATGCATTTTCGAATAGGAGAGTTACACATTCTAAGTTTATATTGAGGGGTTGGTTTAACAAGGGGGGGAAAAGTTGCAAAAGTATTTCGAAAAGACTTACTTCAAGAACAAAGAATGGGTGTTGATCGATAGTAAGGGGTATGTTTAACCCACTAAAGTGCCCGAGCCGAGCAAGAGGCCACAAATTGAGGAAGATAAGTCAGATATTATTTTAAGTCAATTTAGTTCGCTTCATTGTTTGTGTTTTCTTTATTGTTTAAATAATTTACATTTTTCTTATTATAGTTTGTTGGCACTGAAAGGTCATACTTGAAAGGCTGTAATGATTGCTAATAATGGATGCGGAAAGAATTTTACATCATGAAAGCGAGGATTAGATTCCTTGAAAAGTCTCAACGGGCATATGAGTGCCACCTAGCATTGATCTCCTGACAACAATCGTACCAATCAACTTCAACTGCAGACAGTGAAGATGTCGAAGAATGAATTTTTCTATCTTTATCATGTTATTAGTATCAGAGATGACAATTGGATGATGAATTCTATTTGATGATCATTTTTTGTGAATGTTTGATGACTATTGCATGACTATTTAATTTGAATGTTGAAATCAAGCTCTATTTGTATTGGAGATAACTATTGCTTGTTGACTTCAAAATTTTAGTTTTTATTTCATATAATGAAATGAGTGTATTTTTCTAAAGCAAGCATTTTCCAACGTCGTAAAGGTTTACAAATTAATGGAGACACGAATTACAATAATTTTCAAACTTGGAAAATGACCACGAATTAATTACGAACTCGCAAAGTTCATCTACTCTTTAAGCCATGGAAACCACATATTTTTTGAGTTCGGAAATCATTTGTTCCTAGTTTATGAACTCAGAAAGTATCAATTTTATAGGTGGATTGACATAAATGCCTTTAATTAGGGTTAATTAAAGGAGGTTATACCTTGAACTGCCTTTAATTAAACCTAATTAAAGGCAGTTATGCCAAATCGCCTTCAATTGACCAACAACCACCTTAAACCAAAAATTGAAGACACGAAGGTATGTTTTTGAGCTCGAAAACGTCAATTAAATGCAGTTTTTGGGGAACCGCCTGCACCTTCTGCCTTTAATTGAAGGATATGTACTTGTGACGGTCTCTCTGCTTTTTAGCACTATTTGAGTGGGGCTCACCCATGTAATATCAGAAATAGGATATATCTCCCCCGCATTGAGTAGCTTTAGGACTTCACCTTTAACTACTTCCATCATCGGTAGTTTTAAACACCTTTGAGGTTGGTGTACGGGTTTTGCACCCTCCTCTAATAATACACGATGCATACAAGTTGAGGGACTTATACCTTTGAATTCGGCTAAGGTCGAACCTATGTCTCCCTTAAATTTCTTAAGCATCTCAATCAACATGCCCTCCTGGTCACTAGTGAGCCTAGTATAAATAATTACTAATAATGTCTCACCCTCACCTAAGAAATCAAACTTAAGTTTTCGGGTAAAGGCTTGAGCTCGACTGCAAGTTGTTCCTCTATTGAAGGCTTGGTCTCAGGTATCACTAAGTCATCTGGGTTCTTGGGTAGGGTCCCTATGTGGGTCGCATTTTGGGTATTAACCTCCCCCACATTCTCCACTAAGCTAGTATTTTAATAATCAAAGTAAACATCATTCAAAGGATTATTCTCTAAATCCACATTCATGGCAATATCAAAAGTTTCTTTCACAATATCAATAGGGGTATCTATCAAAACTGGTTGGGATTCATCAAAAATGCAATTTAGACTCTCATACATGTTAAAATCCACAATGCGTTTACCCCACTTTACGGTTAACTTCCCGGTATGAAAATCAACTTTAGCCGTAGCAGTTTTGAAGAAGGGCCTCCCTAACAATATAGAGATGGTATCCTTTTTATTTTCCACATCTTTGACATAAACATAATCCGGGAATGTTAGTCTATTCACATGAACCATCACACTCTCCACGATATCTCTTGGGTATATGGTAGAGCGATTAGCTAATTGGACTACCACTCCAATGGCATGCAGAATGATTAACATTAATGGATGCCACTAAATAAATTCTAACATCCTTAATCAAAGTCCCTTGAATTGTGCAATGAATAATAAACTTGTCATGATCTTTACAATTAGGAGGCAGGTCAATTTGCACGAGAGAGAGGAGGTGAGTACTAGTTTGATCTACGTGTCTAAAGTTATGTGATGTGCACCTTTATGCATGCATAAGTAGATGCATTTGACACATTTATCATCATCTTTTGTTTGGTTGATTACTAGTTTTAGTTAGGTTTACACGACAAAGAGTTTAGACGACTATTATTGGGTTTCTTGTCAAAATCCTGAGTTTTGTAGACTTAATTGAATGTAATGGACACTTTGTATTCATGGGCACCCAGATCTTTCTTTTTGATCTCAATAGTAGGTTTCTCGTGAGTACTTATTATTATCTTTCTGTAGAAGGCCATCTGCGAGTGTGGTAGAAGATAATTGAAGGCCACTTGAAAAGATGTAGAAGATATCGAAGGCCATTCACAAATATGGAAGTATATTTAATGACAACAACTCCAAAGCATGGTCATAAATGGAATTGAGTCCAGGAAAAGTGGATTCAAAGTTCAAGAAGGCCAGAGAAGAAATAGAAGAAGTATTTTCCAAGATTTCACGGAGTTCTGGGAACAATCCCAGAAGAATCATCCCTTGAGAGTGGTACAATTGGATTTGTCTTCTCAAGTGATATAACATCGACTACAAGAAATCTCAATTCAGAGCAATGGTTCTTCCGTAGTGGATCAAACAAGTCACCTTGCTAGACCAACCAAGGCCAGCAAGAGGGCTAGCACGATAAACCAGCCAACCAGAACGAAGGGGGATCTAGCACGGGTATCCCTCGCTCAGCATGGCTAGTGTCAAGCGACGTGCAAGAGGCCTCTAGCACGGGTTGTGTTGGCCCCTCCTTCCAATGCCATATGTCTTACATTCACACCCAAACTCGGCTAAGTATTGACGCAAATCATTTCGTTTTGCAGGGCTCACACTGTTTCAAGTAACTAATTCCAAGACAAACTCACGAGGTGTGAAGAACGACACATTCCATATAATCTTATCAAGCAAATGATATTTAACCCGAGGGGATGGCCCAAACAACACGGGATGTGGATTAGAAGAGCAAAAATGAAGTTTCGGCCGACTGTCCATTCCGGTTGACATGGAACGCACTAGCACAAGTTACCAGTTCATGCCATGATTGATGAATCATGCTGGCACAAGGCCACGGGCCATGCCAGGACCGACAACTCGTGCCACCATGAGGGGGCCTCGGCTGCCATGGACCGTGCAAAATGCCATCCACTGTGCCGTTTGTGGCTGCTAGAGTTTTTGGCCATTTTGGGCATTTTTCAAGGCTAAATTCCCCAATACCGTGTATATTGACCATGGTCTACTAGGGTTTAAGTTTGTACCTACTTTTCATCTTGTAGATTAGGTTAGAGAGAGAAAAACACTCTTCCTTCTCTCTAGCTTATTTTCCTTTTTTCTCTTTATTTTTATTTTGCCTAAAAGTGTTGAATCTAATGAGATACTTGGATTCAATTCTTAGGGAGTCAGGATTTAAGTTTGGGATTATAGTTTTATTCATGTGTCAATGTTTATTTTGTGAGATTTTTTAGATTAACCTATTTCTATGTGATTTGTGATACTATGTTGGCTTGTTCTTAATTTTTATGAATTGTATGATTGTTACATTTAGTTAGCACACAACAAAATTTACTTTCATGTTGCCGCAATATTGATACCCCTTGTGAGAGAAACCTAGAAGCGTTTGGGGTAACGATGGGTCTGGATCCAAGTGGGTGTATGCATGTAGGTTGTCGTTAAAAATACGATTAACCAAGCACTATTGAGTCAACGACTTGGTTCACAGGGTAGTGGGTAGAGATAGATAGAGTAGTAAACAAGGGTTAGCTTTGCAACCCTGGAGCCATCGATAAGGCACTTCACCCCATTTTCCTTTTTAGGCCTAGGGAGAAGTATTCCTGATGCAGCGCCTGAGACGTAATAGCACGGGGAACACTCAGATTTGCACAACATGCAAGTCTATCATTGCACTCCCCTAATTACATAGGTGGCGCCGATGAAAGAATACGTTCACACCTTATGTGACAGGTAGGGGGAAGTGTTGAACATCGACCACACCAAGTGTCATAAACACTGTATAAGACTTAAAGTTGCATGTGATGAAATGATGATTGAAATGCATTAATCATGTTACGCAAATATTCCCTGAGTATTAATTCTTAGACAGTTTATTCTTAGACTTTTGAATGCTTTACCATTCTCTCTAACGACTCTCTTCCCTGACATTCTAATGGTAACAACTTCCTTCCGATGCCACTACCATGGCTGTGCTGGTATGAAAAGAATGACCTGGACTAAGAGGCCCGATGATTCACAAAAGAATACTCATATTGGAGAATCCAGTGACCATAATAATGTACTTGATGGTGATAATAGGGTTCAAAACATGGATAATCAAAATCAAGAATTGGATCAACAAATAATAGATAAGATCTAAATGAGTACTCAGCCTTGTAACCCAGGGACTATTCAAAAGGGGTGAAAGTTAATAGCACTATTAGAACGGCAGAATGAAGAGTAGTAAAAAACATATCTAAGCCTCGGTCCTTGGAAAATATTGATATCCTGAATGATCCTAATTCCTTGATCATTAATTTAGAAGCTCAGAGCCCAAATGATCATTTTTTGGACAAAATGGAATTTTAAGTCCAATCGTAAGTTTTCATCTGATGACATTGGCATTAGTCAGGCTGCAGCTAAACATGTAGCTGAAAATAAGTTACAAGCTGACCATTTGTTTAGTGTTGATAGAATACTGAAGAACAAGTTAAGTATTTTAGATGAATCAGAGGAGGAATCCTCTTCTGACAATATGGAGCATTAAAAAAGGAAATCCATGGATTCCAATGATGAAGACAGGTAATGGTTGGTAGCAAAACTGAAGGAATCCTCTCACCAAGTAAGTCTTCTTATTCTCAAGAAATAAATTTGGCACAATCTTCAGCAAATATCGAGGCTCCAAAAACTGAAAAAGGGGGAAATAGTTTCTTCACTCAGCTTAATAAAATGACTTTAAGGTCTACTTCATAATTTTTTCCTTTGTTAACCATGGTTGATTCTCATAAAAAATATAATATGCTGGTACGGAATGTGAGAGGTTTGACCGCATCTGTTAGGAGGCTTAAACGGCTTATCAAATGTTTAATAGTAACCCATTGTGCATAATTGAGCCTAAACAAAAAATGCATCAACTTGAAGCCATTAAGTATATGCTCAAATTTGATCACTCCATGTCCTGTTTCAATTATAAAATCTGGCAGTTATGGAAAGATGATTATACTATTGCATTTAAGGAAACTCAAGAGCAATTCTTTGATGTGACAATGTTCAGTTCCTATGGGAGGCTGTCTTTGTGTATGCACTGCACTCTAGAGCAGAAAGACAAGTTTTATGGAACCAACTCCTACAAATGGACACTAATGCTCTTCTAATAATGGGTGATTTTAACACCATTGCCTCTATTGATGAATATAAGGGGTTCAGTACACCTAATATAAACCACATTAATGACTTTGCTAATTTTATTACTTCTAAAAACTTGAAACACATTAATGTGGTGGGTAATAGGTTTACATGGTCTGATAACAGAATTCAAGGTCCTGTGTGGAAGAGGTTGACAAAATGTTTAGCTGGTGAGGAGTTGTTAGAACAATATCTTGGAACATCAGTTCACATACTTAACGAAACAACATCTGATCATTCACCAATGTTAGTAGAAATTAGGAAGGCTGATTGTCTAGTGCCAAAACCATTCAGGTTTCAGGACATGTGGACTAAGAGGGAAGGATTCTTAGATATGGTGAGCACTAATTGGAACCAACCACAGAATGAAGTAGGGATGTTAGGTTTTACCATTAAACTTAAAAAGGTTAAAAATAAGACTGAAAGAGTGGAATCGAGAGATATTTGTAAACATAACTGATAACAGTAAAATAGAAGAGGGTATGGTCCAGCAAAGTGAGCTAAGATACCAGAGTTCAAGTACAGAGAATAATCTCATTGACCTCAATTTGAATAAGGTAACTCTGCTAAAAGCTTTAAGTGAGGAGGAGATTTTCTGGAAACAGAAATCTAGGAACAAATGGCTACAATGTGGTGACTCAAATACTAAGTTCTTTTATAATTCATGTAGACAGAAAAGACATGGAATGACTATCACCAAGATTAAAGATAGCACAGGCCAGTTGATTGATGATTCTAATTTGATTTAAAATGAGGCTGTCAACTTTTCCCATAATTTACTAAAAGATGACACTCAATCTATGTCTGGTACTTTGTATAATGATTTTTTATACCACATCCATAATTTGATTAGTGATAAGGATAATAGGATGTTGACTAGAATAGTTTCTATAACTGAGGTCAAAGAAGCAGTTAAGGGATTAAATGAAGAGGCAGCAGTTGGAGCTGATGGTTTTCATGGAAACTTCTACATAGTATCCTAGAAGATCATTAAAGAAGATATATTAAACGTTGTCAATGACTTCATTAGTGGAATTCATATTCCTAAGGCCATATCCATCACATGGATAACCCTCATTCCTAAGGTCATTAATCCAGGTAGTTTTGCAGACTTCAGGCCTATTTTATTGTCAAACTTTCTGAACAAGATCTTCTCTAATATTTTAATGGAAAGAATGAACCTTTGATGCCCAGGATCATCTCAGTAGAGCAGTATGCCTTCCTAAAAGGTAGAGACACAGTGGATAATGTGATCCTCATGCAAGAGATGATGAGACTCCTTAATAAGCAGATAGGAAAGCAAAAGGTTATTATTAAACTTGACATGATGAAAGATTTTGATATGGTTTTTCGGGGATTTATTGATTTTGTACTGCTCAGGTTTGGATTTCATGGAAAATTTGTTTAAAATGTATTGAACTCTATTACATCTGTCTGGTTTTCAGTGTTAATAAGGGGATCCCCTTGTGGATTCTTCAAATCAACAAGAGGGATTAAACAAGGTGACCCTCTTAGCCCATTTTTTATTTAACATACTAACAGAGGCATTTACTAGGCCATTGAAGCATCTCTTTCAGGTGGGATACCTCAAATTCTTCAATATGCCAAGGGGCTGGCCTAGTATAACACACTTGAGCTTTGCAGATGACACAATGTTATTTCTAAAGGGTAGTCCTATAAATTTGAAAAGAATTAAAAGGTTTATCATCCATTTTAAATCTGTATCAGGTCAAAAATTTAACTTTAATAAGAGTGATTTCTATCTTAATAGAAATGCTAGTCAGGCGTTTATTAGGAATATTAATGACTCAATTAACATGAAGCATGAAACTGTACCTCTTAAATACTTAGGATGTCCAGTTTACTCTGGTAGAATGAGAACAATCCTATTTCAACCATTATTGGAGAAAATTGATAAAGCTTTAGGGAATTGGTCTAACTCTTGGCTATCTCAGGCTGAGAGACTAACTTTAGCTAAGTATGTGCTGAATTTACATTCTCAACACATTTGGGCAGCTATAAATTCTCCAAAGAGAGTAACATATGAAATTCATGTTAAATTAGGAAAGTTCTTCTGGGGGAAACTATGAGTTTGGACAGAATAAAACATGGAGAAGTTGGAAGAATGTGTCTTTACATACATTTGAAAATGGACTAGACATTAGGGATACAAGGACAACAATTAATGCATGCTCTCTTAAGCTATGGTAGAAGCTCGAACAAGGTGAAACTATTTGGTCTAAACTGCTCTGGTCTTTTCCACATACTTATAGAGACTCACATACTTGGAAAATAATCTGTAAAATTCAACACGTAGGTGAAGCTAACTCTAGAATACAGATTGGAAATGGATTATGTAGCTTCTAGTTTGGAAACTGGATTGGTCAAGGTCTTTTGATCAGTGCCAATGCCACATATGACTCTAGCAGATTATGATAGCATAAGGGATGCTTTTAACCTTGATTACATGTATTAATTTCCCCGTACCCTGCACTGATTCCTCTTACAGGTGGATTTGAAACCACAATATAGTGCCAGACTCATTTGGCTACTGGAGGAAAATGGTAAGTTCACTTCTAGATCTGTTTATCAGTGTATCGGGAGCTGCAAAAACAAGGTTAGAACTCTTACCTATGTGTGGGGAAAACAGATTCCTCCTAACATTTCAGTTTTTTTCTGGAAACTGTAAAATAACTTACTTCCATCTTACGATAACCTGAAGGTATGGGGCATTCAAATTGCTTCAAAATGTTGCTTCCGTAATAATAGTGATTCTATTAATCACTTCTTCCATGAATGTCAAATTGCTTCAGCTGCTTGGAATAAATTGCATCAGCTTCTTCTGTTGCCTAGGGTTCAGTTTCAAAACATTTGGGATAGGTTTTCCTATTACTTTTCTGAATCTAACATGTATTCCACTAATGATGCATTAATAATAATGTCACCAATGTTTATGTGCTGGTCTCTATGGACTGCTAGGAATGAAAGAGTCCATGAAGGTACTGTGATATTTGTCTGTGATATGGACTAGGTTTATGGACATGATTTGACAATCACTTGCTGCCTTTCCACTTAAAAAACCAAGAAAAATGGTCATTACTGGATTGATGGTGGTATAATCCCATATTACATGAATCAACATAGGATAATCAACCTTATTAAGTGGGATAAACCTATAAATAGGAGATATAAAGTAAACACTGATGCTTCATGGACTTCTAACTCAGAAAGGTGTGGATTAGCTGCTGTTCTTCGAGATTATATGGGTTCAGTCCTAACATTCATAATGCAGCTTGGTATATTTGACACTCGTCTCATTATGGAAATTAATGCAATTAAACATGGATTGGATCTTCTGTTGTAGATGAAAATCAATCCAAGCATGGCTACATTTGAAACAGATTGTAGTTTAGCCATCAGTGCTATATTAGATCCAGGAAATGGACCATGGAAGTCATACCATGCATCGCTTCAATTACAATATTTTGATTCTCAAATTTGTTTTTGTTGCAGGGAGGCAAATAAAATTGTAGACCAATTGGCTAGGAGAAGCAGAACCACAGGTATGGAAGGTGCATTTAGAAATTAAGCTCTCACTCAGGTGGAGAAAGGACTTGTCAAGCTTGACAATGATGGAGTGCCCAACATCAGAGTCTAGCAAGAAAAGGCAAGCAAACTACAGAATCTGACCATTAGGATCAATTACCATTCCATCACTTATATGCAAACAGTGGCTATTGGATCCTATCAAACATTTTAGAGAAATTTAAACCTAAACGGTTCACTTTTGGATGAAGTTGTATTCATATAGTCTTTATTTCCCACACATTGAGGCCCAACCAAGGGTGTGTTCGACACAGGGGGTGAAGTTCACACTACTTGGGAGCACCTAAATATTGGGAGTTCTCTTTTGATGACATTTAAATTATCATAGTTAGGCCAAGTGACATGCTCGTTCAAATTAGTGGAACATTTTATAAAGATGAACTAGTAGAGAATATTATAAGGTTTGGGGTGCCTATGAATTCCCCCCACGAAGGTGGTCTTAATTTTTTTAATATAGTTTATTCTTAGGATCAATTTCATGCCGGTAGTTTTAGTTATAAAAATCCCCCCGCCCCATGCTTGTTTTACCAATACTAATTGTCTCTAACTCGTGATCGGATCGGTGACCTGATCATGGTTGTGTATAGTTGATTGTTATATTCCTAGCATCTCTGTAGATGAACCCAGTACTTGCCACTATCTACCATTCTTGAGAGTATAGTGGTCGGAATGGGAGCAACATAAAAATTGTATCTTTGATCCCTAACAGTCCTCCTCTCAATTATTAGTGGATATTTCAAGGTTCATTGATTTAGTGATGCCGGGAGGTGGCTGGTCAAAATTTTGAGATCACTGCCGGAGATTCTAGTTTAAGGGTCTAGTAGTTAACTTGCAAAGCGTGTTAGTAGAGTAGTTAGTGTTCGTTTTATTTTGTGTGTTTATTTTTTTGTTATTGTTGAGCTTCCTTATTAGTACTCTGTTACTTTTAACCTTTCTTCTAGTTTTTTTCTTAGTTGGAAACTATTTTCTCCCAGTTTATAGTGCATACCCTTGCAAGGAATTTGGGAGTTTTACATTGTCTAGCGGAATAAACAGATGGTAGGTGAAGAATGAAATGGAGAACTAGATAGGAGGTTCCACGGGAACCAGTTATTGTAGCTAAAGAAAGAAGAGAAATAGTAGAGAATAACCGCACTTTGAGGGAGTTGATGGATCCAAATTTTGAGAATCAACCCCTTTGCATCATTTTCCTACCTTTTGCACCTAATGTGACGTGTGAACTTAAGAGCGGAATGATCCATTGCTTGCAGATATTCCACGGAATAGTAGGAGAAGATCCAAACAAGTACCTTTCAGAAATCCACCTATTTGTACAAATATGAAGTGGGCGGGAGTCTTGGAGGAAGATCACAATTTGAGGACATTTCCTTTCTCACTTCGGGATTCAGCTAAAGATTGGTTGTACTATCTCTCTCCTAGTTGCATCACATCTAGGATGGATATAAAGCATGGATTTCTCAAGAGATACTTCCCATCTTAAAAGTTTGCGAGGTTGAAGAAGTAAATTTCCAATATCTCTAAGTTTTCTAAACTCCCCTACGAGTATTAGGAACTGTTCAAGAGGTTTTTAGCAAGTGGTCCATAGCATCCATTTCAGGAGGGAGACGTAGTTTACTATTTCTTAGAGGGCTTGTGCGATGATGACATGCATATGGTTAATGTTGTTTGCCACAGTTCAATTACCAAAAGGAGCCCAAGGGAGGCAGTGACCCTATTTGAGAAGATGGAAATTAGAACAAGGCAGTTTGGTACAAGATCTAGGGTGAACACCGTAGATAAACCACCTCAATCCCATAAGTTAGAGGAGAAAGTCATATCTCTTGCCTCCATGATGAAAGAGTTTGTGGAAAAAAGGAGTTCAACAAGCGAAAGTGGGCGGTAATTGAAGCCTTAATCCTCACACAGATGTTTGCCCGCAAGTGGTTGAATATTTAGAGAAAGTTAAGGTGTTGGATTTTAACAATGGTTAAAATAGGCCACAGTTTCATCGGTGAAAAAAATAAGGGTTACGGGGAACAAAGGACGCGAAAGGAAAGATCCCAACACAAACAACATCAACCCAAGGTACCATGAACACCATAACTTTTGTTGGCGTGAGGAGAACCAGATGAAATGGTATAGCCAAGGCAGACAAGCTCCACCTCAACCCTATCCGAGGGAAGAAGGACCTTTTAACAACAATGCCACACTCTACAAGTCGGATCGAGAGAAAATACTTGAAGCAATCTCTCAATTGGTTAATAAACCAGTTATCTTTATAGAACGTACAAGGCGATAGATTGAAGATTTCGGAGCAAGGGAGTTTTCAGACATCAAGAATCTTGAGATTCGAATCTGGAAACTTGCAACCTCGGTAAGCTGACTTGAAGCCAAAGAGTCCAACAAACTTCCTTACCAACCAGAGGTCAATCCGAGGAATGTGAGTGCTTTAAGGTTAAGAAGTATGAAGGAGGTGCGCGAGCCCGAAAAGGAGACCTTACAAGAGGACGACTTAGTCGTGGAGAGCAACAAAACCAACATGGAGGAGAAAGAATTGGTTGTAGAAAAACCCATTAAGGAATTTCCAAAACCGGATGAGAGGGTGTGTGGAGATCGGGGATACGACTACTACCATAAATGAAGACATTCCACGCCTTGATCAAACAGTCAAGGGCTATGTTCGTGATCCTCTAAACATGGGTGGACCTATGACAAGGTCTAGAATGAAGCTTAGAGATGAAGCGTTGAATGGTTTGATTGGTCGCATTCATGATGAAGAACTTAAGAAGAAGTCAGCAAGTTCTTGGGTTACTTATTCAAGGTTTTCGATTGCTTGAAGACATTATGAAGAACACTTTACTCTTTTTTCCCATTGGGTTTTTAATGAGGAAGTGTGATCATT